>JANTPZ010099952.1:0-10948 GCA_025593235.1 Vachellia pachyceras
TTTTTTTAATAGAATTTATGTATTACCCAATTCTTTCCCAATCAAAACAAAATAGACGGAGAATATTTCGCTAATATTACTCAATTTTTTATTTTTAGAAAGTATTTGTGAATATTTTGAAAATACAATGAGGTATTGAAAATTCCAAAAGAAACAAAGCCCAAGAGAGATTAGTCAGTCATAGATTTTAGAGGAGTCTATACAAAAATTGGTTTGATTGGTATTAAAGATACAATATATATACACATATTATGATAATATTTGAAATGTACATTAATGCACTTGGGGGGACCTATAGCAAAGATCTGAAAGAAGTGTTCCTTACTGAAATAATACTTCTTCGTGGGATCTTCTGCTTAAGTGAAATTTGTAGCAAGTAGAGCCTTGCTTATATTACTGATTCATCATTTTGTGGTTGAGACAATAAAATAATAAATCATCACACTTGGTTATATCTGTTCACTGTGGATTTCTATTTACAGGTTATCAATGAACTAGAGAGTATTTATAACTTTAATAAAAATAAAATTTAACGTAATTAAAACAGTGCGCAGCTAGCTAGCTTGGTTGATATATTTATTTTCCGTTATTTAGCATTGTAGCCTTAATCTATGGTCCTTGGATAATATATTCCCTTCCATTCCTTTTCACATTAAACTGTGATAAAGTTCCATTCGTTTTGGAAGTATCTTTAGGAGCAATTTTATTTCAAAATTTTTAAAATGGGGCAATGCTGCTTTTCACTGTTGAAAAATAAACGTTCACTGTTAGCACTTTTAATAATAAGGATACTATTGGCGCTCTATTTTAAAACTTTCTAACAACGTAACATTGCTATGTGAAAACTTTTGGTGTAACTTAATCCCAATAAACCGAAAGCAGCTGGTGAAATGAAATAGTAAACAAAAGTGAAAGTATGATGAATGAAAACAGATGGTAATTAATTAACGATAGAAGAATATCAAGTCCTTGCTGCTAGTAATTAACCTGTTTGCAATAAGCAAACTGGAAGCATGCAAGCAAGGCACAAGATAGTTTATTTCTTTCATTAGGGAAGCTTCACATTCTCACTCAGACACAGAAACAGACACAGAAGCAAAGCCCATTATAGGCTTTGTTATTAAATTACATAACATGAGGCTATTATCAGTTAGCTGCTGGATTAGGTACACAGCATTTATCGTAGCAAAAGGTGGTGCTATCGGCACAGCGACACTGTGGAGGAAAAGAGCGAGTGCAGATGCAGAGCTTGCAGGCGGAGTGGCAAATTTCTCCGACGTCGCTGCATTGGCACTGCGGCGGTATAGACTTTGTGCAGAAGCAGTTGTCGCAGCAGGCGGTGGTGGTCGACTTTATGAAATAGTTTGGTCCACCATCGTCACTCATCATCCCAGCCAGGAAGGTGTTGGGATCGAAGCGAGCCTCCACAACTGCAGCAGTGAAGAAGGCCATCAAGAACAGAGCCACAACACCCATCTTCATCAAACCCATCCTCTTCTCTTGTCTCTTCCTGACACACTACAGAAAAAAGGGTCAATTGGCGGTTCTTTTGTAGCGGTTTTAGAAAAGCTACAATGCATTATTTTTATAGCGGTTTTAAGTCAAACCGTTACAATTTTGTAACCATTTCAACCAAATGACGCTAAAATAAATTTAGGAGCGGTTTTATTGTAATAAAACCGCTACTAGTTTATAGCGACATTGGCGCCAGATGGCGGGACATGAGCGCCAAAATAGTAGCGTTAATTTGTAGCGGCTTTATATAACCAAACCACTACAAATAAAAAATGTGAAAATGAATTTTTAAAAAAATCTGATTTGAAATTAGTAGCGGTTCTAAAACCGCTGCAAATTCAACAAAACCGCTGCAAAAACCGTTACATAAAACGCTACAAATTTAAATTTTAAATTTCAGAAAATTTGATTTGAAATTAGTAGCGGTTCTAAAACCGCTACAAATTCAACAAAACCGCTACAAAATAAAAAACCGCTGTAAATACCGTTACATAAAACGCTACAAATTTGAATTTTAAATTTTAGAAAATCTGATTTGAAATTAGAACCACTACAAATTCAACACAACCGCTACAAAATCAAAACCGCTGCAAATACCGTTACATAAAGTGCTACAAAGTTGAATTTCAAATTTTAGAAAATCTGATTTGAAATTAGTAGCGGTTCTAAAACCGCTATAAATTCAACACAACCGCTACAAAATCAAAACCGCTGCAAATACCGTTACATAAAACGCTACAAATTTGAATTTCAAATTTCAGAAAATCTGATTTGAAATTAGTAGCGGTTCTAAAACCGCTATAAATTCAACACAACCACTACAAAATCAAAACCGCTGCAAATACCGTTACATAAAACGCTACAAATTTGAATTTTAAATTTCAGAAAATCTGATTTGAAAACCGCTACAAATTCAACAAAATCACTGTAAATATCGTTACATAAAACGCTACAAATTTAAATTTCAAATTTCAGAAAATTTGATTTGAAATTAGTAGTGGTTCTAAAACCGCTACAAATTCAACAAAAACCGTTGCAAATGCAAAACCGTTATAAATACTGTTACATAAAACGCTACTAAATCGTGCAGACATCTTATAAATACCCTCCCTCTCCCATTTCATTTTTTGCTCACTCTTCATCATCTTTATTCTTCATTTTAATCTTCCTTCTTCTTCATTTTTACCTACACATTTTTTATTTTTTAACTTTTAATAATTTGTTTAAATATTTCTTAGTTATCTTTATTATTTTTTATCATACTGATATCATTTTATTTTAAATTTAGGTATATTGAATATTTAATACCTATCATTTTTCAGTTATCACTTCGTTATCAACATTTTTCTTCTGTTTCAAAATATAACATTAATAATTCAAAAATTCACATATATTTAATATTAACATTTCTACTTTAATATGAAAAAAATTAATAACAAATACATTCATTGCTCAATTAAATTTAATTAAATAAAATTATGAAACTTTAAACCTGAAATTATTTTAAAACATTATATCAACAAAAAAGCACTTTTGGAGGGATATTTATTTTAAGAAATTTTAAATAGCATTTGTAGCGGTTTACTAACCGCTACTAAAATATGGGCCAAAATTTTAAGTTTCATTTACTGTTACTTTTAAATTTTACCGCTAAAATTTAGTAGCGATTACAAAACTTCTACAAATTTAATTAATATTTTTAATATGAAAATTCAAATTTTCTTTTTAAAAATTAGTAGCGGTTTTGCTCTATGCGTAGCGGTCATGTATAACCACTATAAAAATCATTTGCCACGCTGAATTTTGTAGCGGTTTAGAAAACCGCTACGCATGCTATTATTAGCGTTTCAAACTGCTACAAATACAATAAATTAACCGCGGCTAAAACATATTTTTTTGCTAGTGTCTTACGTCTGTTTTGAGTTTTGAGACTCGCAGAGAGGGAGGCTTATTTATAAGTGAATTTGAAGGATATTATTATAATTACCACGTGATTCTATTCTAAACGATATATGTATAGATTAGGAGTTGAGACCTATCTATATCTCTTCGCTGTGCAGTAGATATTTTCAACGAGTGGTGTTGTATATCCAAGTTCTTTTTCTAATTATTATGAAAATAAGTGAATTCTAGTCTTTTAGTATAACAAATTATTTCTTCTCATAATTCATATTAATAAATTAAAATTTGGAAAATTTTACGATATTTTGAGTTATATAAGCATTTATAAGAAAAAATCAAATTTTATAGAGAAAAGTACGCTAACTATTTGCACGTGACTCGTAAAACATGGATGAGGACAATGTACATAACAGGAAATCTTAACTAATGGCTGAGACTGTCTATTGCCAAAATCCGTAATTGTCTTGTGAGAACAAGATTAATCGATCTCTTTTTCTTTGGAGTTTTAGTATTTATTTTTAATTTAATTATTTTTTATGCATTAGTATATCATAGGCTTGTTTGGATAGCCCGTTTGGGCACCCAAAATCCATTCCTGCACTTACCGAGACAAAAGTCCTCTCACATATTTACCTCGAAATCTGCATCCGTTCTCCTAACAAGCTATCCAAACAAGCCCCATATGTATGCCTTTCATGTTCTCCTTTTGTGTGTTGGAGATAAATTTTTTATTCTTAATTTTTTGGGGAAACCAAATATTTGTAAATATATCTTAAAGTTGATTAATAACTATTATGAAATTTTTTGTTGGAGATATATTACATCATATATTGACTAATGCAGGATTAATTGGACGTGGTGGACTAATTCAATGTTACTGTGAGTCCTAAAGTGGATTGAATTTTCTTGATTGTGAAGAATCTTTGACGTAGGAGTGTGTTGTGTTACTATGTACACATCGTATATTGGCAAGCATTGCTGGCTTGAAAGCCCCACAACTTTTATATAATTAGGTATTACTCAATTAATTTCCTGCAAAACAAATATACAGAGAATATTTCGTTAAAATTATTTCATTTTTACAAAATATTTATACGATCAATATAGTTACTACTATTGATGATTTGGAAAAATTAATACTCCTCTGCCCCTGATTATATTTCCTTTTACTAAGCAGACGGACCTACTCACTTTATTTATCCCTTAGAGGCATTTTAAGAAGGAAAAAAAAATATTTTAATTAATTAAGTTTGGAATTTTATGGGGTGCCTTTTACAAATAAAGGACACCAAACCCTTTAAAAGTATGTCTTGTAATTAATTAGGGACAAATGAAAAGAATAATAATGGGACTGTCTCCGTAAAAAAAAAATTCAAGAAAGGGGTATTGTGTGTGTGTGTGTGTTATGAAATAAGCACTCTGGTGAAGGTAGAAAATTAGATGTCATAAAATCACACATGACAATTGAAGGCAGCCACAAAAATTACGATATGTTAATATTTGGAATAATTAATGTACATTGATGCATGTAGGGGACCAAGAAGGCCAATAAACAAACGTCTTAAACAATTGGTCCTTCCTGATGATAAATTGTCTGTATAATTGATTACGAAAGAACAATAACAGCAATTGAGATCTTGAGCTCTGGATAGGTGAATTTGAAGCTAAGTAGGGTATAACTGGTTATTTACCATTTTGTTGTTGATACTTGAGACAAATAATTAATAACCACAATTAGCTATCTGTTATTTAATTCGCAGTGATTTTTTTAAAAAAACAGTACGCTTGAGTATTGAAAACTTCAACAAAAAGATAAAATCCTCGTGTCTTCGGATATTTTGGACGTGTTTTTTTTTTTAAAAAAAGTTGAAGTACATTAGTAATAGTGAGACATTGATATATAACCAAACGACTGTATTCGATAAACTTTATCAGGATTCCGGTGGATGCATGAAAAATAAAGTCCCACATGATTTTATGGCCCCTTAACTTCAATTGATATTCAATGTTAAAATTTGAACTGAGGCAGATTATTAAACGGGAAATTAACCATAAGTTAATGAAATTAAGCATAATGAAAGTAGACACTAAGAGGTGATAGGAGTAATATCGAGTCCCTGCTGCTAAGCTAGTAACTAACCAGTTTGCACAAGTAGCAAACAGGAAGCATGCATGCATGCAAGCTAGGCACAAGATAGCTTATTTATTTCATTAGCCATTAGGCAAGCTTCACACACACAAACACATATACAGAGAGGGATAAAAAGCTAAGCCTAGTAGTAATATATATAGGCTTTGTTATTAAACATGGATACATGAGAGAATCAGATAGTTGTGATCATGCGAGGCTTATCAGGAGACGAGCAAGGAGGGTAGCAGAAGTTGGTGGTATCAGTGCAACGACACTGAGGAGGATAACTGACCGCACAGATGCAGAGCTTGCAGGCGGAGTGGCAATTTTCTCCGATGTCTCTGCAATGGCATTGTGGTGTCTTCGACTTCGTGCAGAAACACTTGTCGCAGCAGGCGTGGTGGTCGACTTCATCAAGTACTTGGCTTCGCCGCCGTAATTCTCCTTAAACATCTGACCCACTAACGTGTTCGCGTTGAACCGAGCCTCCACGGTGAAGGCCATCATCAAGAACAGAACCAGAACCAGAACCAGCATCTTCATCATCTCCTTCTTCAAGCCCATCTTCTCCCTCTGAGTTTGATTTTGATTATTTGTGAACAGACGAGCAAAGAGAGAGCCTTGTTTTATAAGCCGGCGGCCAATTTGAGGGACATTATGGTCACATTACCACGTGATTCACAACTATATAAACAAAGGGATCCAAGTACGGAGGCTAATCAGATCTAATTTCCAGATTTAACTTTTTTGAAGTGGTGATTTTTAAAAAGAAATAATTTATTTTAAAAAATAAAGATTATTTTTATATTACATTTTATACTCATTAAAACATTTTTTTATAAAAATAGACTTTTGAAATATCAAATCACGACTGTTTAGGTTTGATAAACCATGTCGGGGTAATAAAATAAAACTAAGTTAAATGCACTACATGGTAACCAACCTAGATCGATCTCTACGTAGAGTCTATATTTAATTTTTAATTAAGTAATATAGTGTAAATAATAAATTAACTAAGAAGTATGTGAAGTGTGTATCATCTATCTATTTAGACTAAAAGAGCTATTTATTTATAAGCTTTTCAATGTACAAAGTGAAAGATAAATGTCCTAGGTGATTGACTCTACTAACATTTTTTGTCCAATTTTAAGTTCTGCTTCTAATTAAGCACAATGACTAGTAAGAAATCTTACTAATCAATATTCCTAACTTTTCAATATAATTTAAACCTGACTTAATTAATCAATTAGGAATATCTTAGTACTTAACTCATGTTATATTCATGAAAGATTCTCTTTACCTCTAATTAATTTCTAGAAAACTAGCAAATCAATTTATTTCAAGAAAATAGAGGAAATCAATTGAATAACAAGAGCGTTATAGTCTAATCGCAATTCAGAGTAACAATCTAACACAAGTATCACAATTCAGAATATATCAAACAATTATAATCCTCCTTTATACATACAAATTATAAATGCTAGCAATTTAGAATCATAATTCACACGTACTGAGGTTAAAAAGTGAAATTAAAATTCAGAATCCCCTAATTACTTAAGGCTCAAGTCAGCTTGTCATCCCCATCGGACAATGAATCCACTCATGATTCAGAATTTAACTCCCTAAAAATCTGGAACTCAGGGCTAGTTTCGCCTTCCGATCCAAGAACAATGACACCGGCCCCACGATCCAATGAAGAAGAGGAAGGGCTGAGTAGAAAAGCATGTTTCCCATTGTTTAGTGCACTTGCTTTCTCGAAAAGCTCTGTCAAATACTGTGGGGTCACCATGGATTCTATGTCCTGTGGGGTACAAACCAGGGTACAGACCTCGTTCAGAAACCTAAGGGCCTGTTTGGTACATTGGAATTGAAAGCTGAGAATTGGAATTAGAATTAGAACTGAAATCCAGATTTCTGGATGTTTGTTATGTTGGAACCCACTTCCATGGAAGTGATAATTCCATCAAAATGGGTTCCATGGATAGACCCATGGAAGAAAGTGAGATTTTAGGACCACAATGCCCTCATTTATTTTATTTATTTACCATTCCATCCCCTTCCCAAGTCAGCTCCGGCATCAGACCTCCGGCGTCCCTTTCTCCGGCATCCCTCTCCTTCGTCATCTTTTGATGCCTACAACGCTGGGAACGCAAGTGGTACTGTAGACGGTGGTTAACAGAGAACAAAACCAGAAAACGGTGAACAACGACGGTACTGTAGACGAACTCTTGCGACAACGATGGCGGTGATGATGTGCAAACAAAATCTTCGACGACGACGAGCTTCAACGACCTTCGACGACTATGAGCTTCAATCTTCGACGATCTGCGACAACGACGACGACGAGGAGCTTCGATCTTCGTTATTCTTCTATCTTCGATCTTGGACGGCGAGTTTCAATCTTTGAGGATCTGCGAGGGTGAGCTTCAGAATCTGTCTCTCAATCTCCTCCTTCAGTGATGGCGACGACGGTGGCTGTTGGTGGCCGACGGGTGCTGGTCGGAATTTGCTGCGTGGTGGGAGAGGGGAAGAATTTTGTTGGGGAAGAGGAGAAATTTTTGTTGATGTAAAGGGTATATGAGTCTTTTTATAGTATAAATATAAATATTAAATTAAAATAATACCCACTTCTTTCAACATACCAAACATACTTTCATTCTCAATTCCAGTTTCATTTCCAATTCCACTTTCAATTTCACTTCCAATTCCATCAAAATCAGTTCCGCGTACAAAAGAGAGCATAATGGAACGAGAAGATGAAGATGGCGAGTATCGTCACGTACTTAAGCGACACCATGACTCGTCCTGGGCTCCGTAAATGGCATCGTCGAGAGGCTTCTTTACGCTGTAGGTGCTGCTTATTACGGTGGCCAGCCCAGCGGAGAGGAGGATCGATGTGGTGGCCATCAGAGTTGATCCCATTATCAGATTGCGCAGGGATTGCACTGCAACGATGTTCTTCTTCTCTATGTCCTTCAAACAAGGAAAAGACTCATGGGAAATTAATTTCACTCAAATATTTGTCTCAAGAATAATTTAATGAGATTGCACAAAAGTTAACTTTAGGGGAGATTCTTCATCAAAAAAAAAAACTTTAGGGGAGATTGTTGAAAAATTCCCTATCACCAAATCTATTGCCTAAAGTAATTAAGGATCTAGTTCTTTCAGTTATGTGCAGATATCTTCTATTCTGTACGTAATTAAAGATATGTTCGATATAAATGAAGAAAGGTTGCTCTTGCTCTTATTCTTAAGCAAATTTCAGATACCGCCTTGGCCAGTAAATTTTGTAACAGGATTTTTTAGCAATCCCCCTCAAATTTAATTAGGATTATCAACGAATTTAACCAGATAACTAATTAATTTCTTGTATGTTTATTACTCTCTTGTTTTGTCTAATAAAACATGTGGTTTAATTTCAGACTTGAACCTAGATGTACAGAAAAAAGATAATATAATTAATTTTATACTGGGAAAGGATCCAGTGGTTTAAAGAAGTCGATACATCATATGTACTCGTCAAAATTTAATGGCTGGAGATTGACAATAGAATCTTCAAGATGGAGGAAACTAAAAGTATAAATCACAATCCACTTATGACAGAACATTTGATTAAATACTTTACATTAGATTGGGACAGGTTTTGTTCAGACATGAAAGAAATTTTCTCTTCTTTTATTCTTAAATTACTGAAAGGGTATAGAAAGTGATCATGAAGGAGACCAGACTACAAAAGCAGAATGAAAGTGGAATTATCTTCAGGCCATCCACCTCTTTATCATAATATTTATTCTGACGCCATATTTTTGCTAAAAGTCCCCACTTTTTGTTTTTTTAAAATTAATTTATTGATATTTCATAAAAACAATTGAGTAATTTAAAAAGGGAAGGAGGACCTTCAACTTCATCATCGCCGGAACCCAGAACAAACCCCAAGGCAGCAACATCACATCCAAATAATATTTGCTCCATTCCATCCTCATAGCTTTCTTTCTATGATCACTTCAATTATATGCAATGCAATTTCATCATTCACTCATCACACGATGTTCATCTATTTATAGATGAGAATCATTCAATTTTAAAACATCATCTAAAAAAATTTAAAAAGAAAAACACGTTGCTCTTGAAGTAACTTATAAGTTAATATTTAACTACTTGGTATAAATCATGAGTTTAAGCATCTTGGTTTTGAATATTAATATTTAAGCTTGCCATGACAGATTGACTGTATTTGGATGCGTGTGATCTATGATGAGTGAATCACATACATTGGCTATTAGATAAATGTCCAACTTGTAACCTTATATATCAATCAACAAGTTTCTAATTATTATATTTAGAGAAATTTACCATCAGTTCCAGTAGTAGGGGGTCCGGTTGTATTAACAACCTCACCGGCTGTCTATAACAACCGGACTAGCCACTGCTGAGACCTGATGGTAATTTTACCAATCTTTGAGACCTTTTGTTCATTAATTCTTTTTGTTGAAACCTGATTGTAAATTTCCCTTATATTTATATAAACTACGTGATTAAGAAAATAATAAAATACAAATAATTAATGTGTCGAATCCTAATTAGGCTGGCATAAATGGCAAGTATTTTTTTTACTCAAGCAGTTTATTCTCAGTTATCCAATAAATATATTCCTAATGTCTCACAAAAAATTACAAATAATTAATTTAGACATATATATCAAACCCTCACGTTTAATTTAACTACGTGTAAATATGTAGTCCATATAATTAAATATATGGCAAAAATATTAATATTTGAAAAACCACCAGATTCATTCATCTAGTCGATTAGAAGAGAAAAAAGAGACGTTTACGCAACTAAGCTATCTTGGGCCAATAATCTGCAAGAGTATTAGTCTGGGTGAAACATTATTTAGTGCTTTCATCTCTGGCCACTATGTTTACACTCGTTTAAAGTTCATAGTTCATAAAAAAATCTAGCAAGATGTTACAGATAAATTCAAACAATATATAGATTCTATCTAATACGTACGGCAAACACGTGTAATTAATTAAAATTAGCTTTGATGTGTTTTTTATGTTGGTGGTAGCTGATGGCAGCAAATTAGAGCGGGGAATATGGGTTGAGCCCGCCAACCCGCGGGCTCAGGCGGGCGGCCCGCGGGTTAAGGCGGGCTGGCCCGTCAGTCTGCTTTTTTTTATTTTTTTAAAAAAAATTTTTATATTTATTTGTAGGAAGAAGATAAGGTTTTAATAGCTTCAAATATAGTTTTAAACCTTATTATTTCATCTTAAATACATACTTTGGAGATTGTTGATTATGTATTATGTTTTTGTATTTTAAAATATTATTGATTATATTTTTCAGAGATGTATTGTATTTTTTTCCGAAAAATCAAATGGGTTTGATAAATTTTAT
>JANTPZ010099955.1:0-17207 GCA_025593235.1 Vachellia pachyceras
TGGCCATAGTTTCCTATGCTTCCAGAAAAGTCCAACAAAATGTTACCAATGCTCCATCCTTCTGTACTCTTTCTCTTGTAGTTCATCACAGCCTGCACGTATTAATCACTTACCTAATTAATTAATCGGGATGGCTATAGCCAATACATGTCATTAATTAACAATAAATTGCTAGCCACACAAAAAGGATAATGGAATAAATCCGAACCTGGGGCAGATATTTTATGACTGTCATAGAAACTTGAATGCCACTGCAAAATAGCGAGTTCCAACATAATTCATTAGAAAGAAATCATTCACAGAAATAAACAATATTCTTATTGTCTCGTTCATCTACTTAATTTATGCATCCATACAAGTGGGAAAAGAAAAGTATTAAGAGAGCATAAAAATATATACCTTAATATTGAGAGAAGCCAGAGCCAATGGTGATTAGACAGAGCAATAAAAAAGCATATTGCAGCAAGTGACCAAGCAACAAACAGAATTCCACAAGCTATTTTTGAAACATTCTGATTTCCACGCTGCATTAATATCAAAAAAGAAATTAAATTTCAACAATTAATTACAAACATAAAAATGTACAAAGAGCTCAACGGAAAAGAAAGTAAAGCAAGGTACTAACATCGTAGATTGCAATCTGGAAGATGGTAAAAGCTGTGAGTAGAACGGCATGGGATGAGAAAGCAACATCATTTGCTGCTACTGGTATCATCTGAAGCATACATGAATATAAAAAAGGTTTGTTTAGTATCAAAATTTTAAGCTTTGTTCTTTAAATAGCCTTTACATATTGGATTATAAACTAGGATTTCTAACCTCATGCTGACCATATTTGTCTTTGTACTGCTTCTGAACAGTAGAGCTGAAGTATAGAGATGCATTGTATATCAGATAGCACGTGTGCTTGGTTAGATTCAACACCTCAAAATCAAAGTTCAATCCCATCACACTGTAATAATTCAAAACGCACAAGGGGAGACAACTTAGAATGGTAAAAAGAAAGTAGTAAAAGCATGAATGGTAAAAGGTAAGAAAGCAAGAATTGATAGATTTTGTTGAAACCTTTTCCTGCGATAATTTAGGATGACTTGTGGGTAGAAACTGACAGACCAAAGAGTGAAAACAAGCCAACCCACAACTTCGTAAGAGATATGGAGTGGCACAGAATTCCAAGAAGCCATTTTTTTCAAGGGCTTGCTTATTATGTGAAGCTTCGTTCGCAAGAAGAAGAGGCTTAACAATAATCAATAATAATGTATGTTTGATTATACCAAATCATAACCTCGCTTTTTATAGCCAAGACTTTATCTTTCAAGAAGGGATTGAGTTTTGAATTTCCTCGAAACCATCCATGATCAAAGTGCAGAATATACCCAATAGAAATAAGTCATACACTGTCAATACCAATAATTTCATATATTATTGTATGTTTTAAACGTGGAGTAAATGATGAAAAATGAAAGTGAATTGAATATTAAAATCAAAAAGGAAAAGAAAATGGGGAGTGGGAATGCAGAAGTGGAGCACTAATGGCTTGTCACTCGACAAATCTCCATGACGATTTACATTTAGATATGCGAGTAGTGTGTGTGTGTGGTACATTTTGGTTTGTAGATATGGGAGAATTAATGGAGAATTCTGTTGGGGAAAAATATGTGAGCATTCCGAACTTCATTTTCCCAGCAAAGTTGAAGGGAAACCTCCTCTAATTTGTATATGTATAGTATGGTAATGTATTATAAATTGATGTATATAAATATAACAGTAACGAAAGGCTTAATAGGTTATTTAGCCCTAATTAGGTTTATCTAATAAATAAAATTTTATGATAAAAGAGGCTTATCTAATTCACAGATATATAATTTTGCTCAATTTACTGTAGATACTATAATTTTTTTCAAATAAATTAAAATTATTTATCGTATCATATAATATTTTAAATTGATGATATGATTTTTATTTAGATCAAAGGAGTAAAAATGGCCTAAAAGTTTTCTCCAATAAACACCGGATACTCGGAAGTTTTCGGAGTCATTTTAAACTCAAGTTTTTAAAACATGCAAATAAAACCCATGCCTTTTAAAACGATAATTTTAACTATTAACGTTGTTTAATTTATCTACGTCATTTATTGATCATCAAATGGTTGACTGTTTTGCAATTAACAAAAAAGGTAAAATTGTCACCTTTCAAAAACCTCCTAATCTGAAATAAGCCCCGAAACTTCAAGTGCCTGCTAGTGTCTATACAGGAAAAGTACATTCCGTGGACATCATGGATCCATTCACCACCCTTTCGTACCATCAAGCAAAAGTTTTCTTCAATACAGATCTTAATTTGGCAAAACTAACTTACTTCCTTTTTTTTTATAAAGTATCATACACTGTAGTTACACAATATAAAAGTCAACTGATTTTTTAAGTAGAATAAGAAAATTAAATAAATTACTTAAATATATATATTATTGGGTTACATATAAGTTATAAATTAAGCAAATTAATTTAAAAAAAAATAATAAATATAAATACTTTAAAATATGTGAGCATTGGCATTGTAGGATTTTATAGATTAAATGATGATTATGCCAAATGCCCTGATTTTAGTACTATCTTTGGTTCTTAATAAAAGAACTAGTTGACTTTTTTGGGAAGATAAGGAAGTTAACTAATTGATATACTTATAATTTTTTACTAAACTAATTTATCTGACTTATAAACTGATACATATTTTAATGATATACATAAGTATTTTAGAATATATGTTATATTTGAATAATTTATTTAACTTTTTTAACCTCATTAAAAATCAATTAATTCTCATATTAAGGATTGAGCTAGTGTAGCAAGATCTTTGCTATAATGGCCACATAGACTTCCTCATTAGATATGGTTATCTCTTCTCTGTGGTACCACCCACATACATATCTGGAAGACTTTCTTATTTAGGAATTTAGGAACCACAGCAAAGAGGTTTGGCTAGCCATTTTGCTGTATACAAGTTTGTCTCTCTAATTGAGGACATGCTTTATTCACATATTCCTTTATCCGTGATGTTGTTAGGATTTTGTTTTCTAGGGTCATGCAAAAGTTAGTCCATCCCCTTTTATCTATCACCATATGGAAAGGGGAAAAACTTCCTTTTTTTTTTTTACACAGAATAGTTCTAAATCGATTTAGAAACTATTTTTATACTGCTGATTATTTAACCGGCGGTGTAAAAAGTTTTGATTTTTTTTACACTGTCTATTTCTTTATTTGTTTTAATTATTTTAAAAAGTGACCTGACTCAAGCATTTGATATGCCTAATAGAAGAAGAGAAGAGTAGTTTACCATTCTTGATTTCTTATTGTAATATATATGTTAAGTGAGTTTAAGTGCGCGCTATATATAATTTTAACAGAGTTCAATATTACTCTTTTTTAGGTTAGTTTTTAGGTGAGATGTAAAACGACCTTGAGACCTTTAATTCAAGTTACAGAAAACCTTACATTATGGGTAAGCATTGCGTAAAATATTCACGATTGCAATTGGTGATTTTTCATATAGCAAGAAAATATTCGGAGGCTTTTTCAAGGGGATATACGTATTGGAATTGAACAAGATAATTTCCCAGAAAAGCTTTATCAATTTATTATTTCAAGTAGTTGATCACAAAAGCTTTTAACCAGTTACTTGGTAATGTATTTTATTGAAGTAACTAGCTATCCATACATCCATCACAAGGAAACAAATACAAGGGCATAACTCTGTAAATTAATTCTTACAACATACAGGAAATTATAAAAATTAACTTTTCTCGGATATTGCAATTATTCAAAGACGGATGCATGAACTACACCAAGTCCTCCACAATCTTGGCCACCACCGGTTTTTCAGAAGTTTTATTTATCTCAACTTCAAGTGATAGGGTCTCTGAGTTTGATACTTTTCTTGGTCGATATAGTAGATAATGTTGGACCATAAACAGAACGTTGTAGAATACAGAAACCTGAAAAAAAAAAACGAATCAAATTATATCACCGTGAACTCTTAGTTCAGTGTCATTATATTTCATATATATATATTATATATATATATATATATTAGTGTAAGAGAATGATCCATACCATTGAAATCATTAGTTTTCCTATATCTCCAGAGAAGTTTGCCCAAGAACCTGAGATTTAAATTTTTTGTAAGCATGAGATTATTAACTCTAAATGATTATTCATGTTTCATATATAATTGCAGGTGATGTGTAAATATAAACCTTGATCTATGGATTGGATAACCATTTGGCCATAGTTTCCTATGCTTCCAGAAAAGTCCAACAAAATGTTACCAATGCTCCATCCTTCTGTACTCTTTCTCTTGTAGTTCATCACAGCCTGCACTTATTAATAACTCACATTATTAATTAATTGGGATGGCTATAGCCAATAAATGTCATTAATTAACAATAAAATGCTAGCCACACAAAATAGAGAATGGAATAAATCCGAACCTGGGGCAGATATTTTATGACTGTCATAAAAACTTGAATGCCACTGCAAAATAGTTAATTCCAACATAATTCATTAGTGGAAATAGTTAGTTCCAACATAAAAACTTGAATATACCACTGCAAAATAGTTAGTTTCAATCACAAGTGGGAAAAGAAAAGTATAATTAATAAAGCATAAAAATATATACCTTAATATTGAGAGAAGCCAGAGCCAATGATGATTAGACAAAGCAATAAAGAAGCATATTGCAGCAAGTGACCACGCAACAAACAGAATTCCACAAGCTATTTTTGAAACTTTCTGATTTCCACGCTGCATTAATATCAAAAAAAAATCAAAAATTAATAACAGACATAAAAAAGACAACAAGCTCAATGGAAAAGAAAGCAAAGCGAGGGACTAACATCGTAGATTGCAATCTGGAAGATGGTAAAAGCTGTGAGTAGAACAGCATGGGATGAGAAAGCAACATCATTTGCTGCTACAGGTATCATCTGAAGCATACATGAAAATAAAAAATGGTTTATTAAGTATCAAAACTTTATCTTTGATAATTAGAATTGGATTATACAAGGGATGGATGTATGTATCTAACCTCATTCTGACCGTATCTGTCTTTGTACTGCTTCTGAACAGTAGAGCTGAAGTACAGAGATGCATTGTATATCAGATAGCACGTGTGCTTGGTTAGATTCAACACCTCAAAATCAAAGTTCAATCCCATCACACTGTAATAATTCAAATCCCGTAAGGGGAGGTAAGTTAGAATGGTAAAAGGAAAATGGTAAAAGGAAAGTGGTAAAAGCACGAACGGTAAAGAGTAAGGAACAGTAAAGGTAGATATATTTCGTGGAGACCTTTTCCTGCGATAATTTAGGATGACTTGTGGGTAGAAACTGATAGACCACAAAGTGAAAACAAGCCAACCCACGATTTCGTAAGAGACATGGAGGGGCACAGAATTCCAAGCCATTTTTGGTTTGGGGAGCTTTGCTTATTAGTTAGTTAAGGCTTCGTTTGAAAGTAGAAGCTTAACAATAAGCAATGATATGCAAAACTCTGATTATCCCTAATCTTCACCTCGGTTTTTATAGCAAAGCCTTCATCTTTCAAGAAGAGATTGAGTTTTGAGTTTCCTCGAAACCGCGCCCCATGAAGTGCAGAGAAAATACTAATAGAGATAAGTCAAGCGTACATGGTCAATACCAATATTTTAATTTATTGTATTTCTAAAACGAGCTGTAAATGATGAAAGTCCAAATGGGGAGTGGGGCTACTAAAGTGGAGCACTAATGTCTTTGTCTTGTCTGCGGATAAATTTCCATAACCCACATACATGCAACCACGCGCGTGGCTTCAACGGTGATTTTAATTATATTTTCTCAAAATAAATGCAATTCCACTAACTTCATTTTTTAAAATTTAAAAATATAATATAATAATGATTTGATTTTAAAGGATTTTAGAGGAGATCATGTACTTGGACTTGGAGCCTGTGGAATAGGTTTAATCTTCATGCCAATATTTCATATACGCCAATATGTCATAAAATTAATGATTTAACTGTTTTCCTTAATTCTGATAAGATAGTTATCGATCTTATGATAAAGATAAGATATGTTTATAATATAAATTGACCTTTTTTCAAATCCTTTTTATAAGATAGAATTGTTGAGTATGCCTTCTTCATTTTTATAAGATAGATTTAGGGGTTGACTCAAAAAAATTTTAACTTTCCATTTTACCCTCAATTATGAAAATGACTCATTTAAATTTCCATCCTCTTAGGTAACTCTCTCTCCACCACACATTTTTCTCATCATATATTCCTTTTTTTTTCCACATAAATAAAGGCATTTTGAAAAGATAAGTTCGTTTTCTACATGTCTATTGCATCTAGAGTTGTGAGTCCCATCGCAGGCATGCGCCCACATTGTAAGGAGGAGCATCAAAACCAATGTTTGCCTCCCAAAGTGCCACTTCCTTTCTCCTTTTCACTATCATCACTTTCTGTCCTTTTAATTTACTCTTCCTTTTTTCTAACCAAACCCCCCCCCCCAAAAAAAAACTTTTTATTCATTTTGCCTTTTACTCTGCCTTATGACCCCAGCTTTTTTTTTTTTACTTGTTAGTTGATTTAGATTGTAATCACACTACACATTAATTATTTTGGGAAAACTAATTCCTCAATCCTTATAATTCTCGGTTATAGAAGGTAGTCTATATGCTCAATCTGTTAATTAGCTTGTACTGATGTGTATGCTGACTAAAAGATATATGTAAACTGCCACAAGATATATATTCTGTGACCTGGTTGATCTTGAGTTGCTGATTAGAAATGTGATAAAATCATAGGGACTTTCGTAATAATTAAATTTTCCTAACTATTTTTATATTATATATAAGATAAATTTAATATATATGGTTCAAACACAACAGTATATATTAGTTAGGAGTCAGAGAAATTAAACACAGAAATCTGATATATTGACTTTTTTCCAATATATATGGTTCATGTTTCGGACTGAAATTTTGACTATCTGATTTGTCAATAAGTCATACATTTTGTCGTAGAGGAGGCAAAAGAAAACACCCCTTCGTTCTCTATTTTTCAATAAGTTAGGTCAACTCGATCATATCTATTTATCAATACGTACATAATATATAATGCCGCAATGCCTAACTTGTTGCCATTTACTCATGTGGGCTTATATACTTTCAGCATGTTTAATGGAAATTAAGAAAAAATTAAATATTATTAATTAACTAATTAACAATGTTGTTGCAGGCAAAATTGAAATTATGGGACTGTTTGGGGATGTCGTTTGCCTCTCCAAAATTCATTCTTGTGCTTACCGAGACAAAATTTCTCTAACATATTTATCTTAGAATCTGTGACCGTTCTCCCAACGAACTATCTAAACAAGCCCATAGATCGTCCTGAAATCTCAGTTGGAATCGACGTTGGCACACACTTGCCGTCTGATACTATTGCTTCATTGTGACATTTATTTAATCTTAAAAATAATTTAAGATTAATTTGTCGTACGTGGGACGACTAAAACTAATTAATGTTGCTAGATACGACTGTAGTAACTGGTGATGAAGGGAAAGAAGACTATTGTTAAATCCTACGATTTAAATATTTATTTTAAATATAACTAATTTTATTTTAAATATTTCTGGCCAGAAAAAAATAAAAAAAATTATTTTAATCTGACTTCAACTAACTCATATACTTAGGATCCGATAATAGTGTGCGTGTATGTGTTTATGCATAAGATGGTCGTCCCTCAACAGTCAACACATTCAAGGCTGCAGGCTCCATGGATCTCAGTGGGTGGTTTCAAGAAAAGCGATCAGATTGCGTAAAGCCAGATTCTCCAAGGCGTACACACATGGACCATATGATTTCAACAAAGGTTTCATTGTTTTTGATGAAAATAATAAATGGGAAACCCAATCCACTAATTAATTTTTACCGTTGTGAGGGCTCCTTTGGTAAGCGATCTCGTAAGTCCCTTGTAAGTACTCAAAGAGCCCTGAGGCCGTGTCCTGACCTTGGTGGGGGACCGATGCCGAATCCACCTAAACTTCTTTATAACAAAAAAAAAATCTATTTGAAAAAAAAAGGAATGATAATAAAAAAAAAAAGGTAATAATCATTTGCCTTTAAATTGTTGTCGTTTATAGAAGAATTGCTCTAGAGCTTGTCTTGTATGACTATGAGTGTTGATATAATAATAATAATAATAATAATAATAATAATAATAATAACAACAACAACAACCACAACAATAATATCGATATGAAAGTAATAATAATTGAGGTATATATCAAATTTCATTTTGCCATTTGAAAGCGGCGGCGACTAACTTCCAACTACCATCACCTTTTGTCCCTTCTTTGGATCAACTCTCTTTTTTCAGTTGACTTGTCATCAACAAAACATACATGTTTCAATTTAACACTTTTTGTATTATATTATTTGTTAAAGTATACTTTTAATCCTTTATGTTTATGTCAGGTTTCATTTTAGTCCTTTAAGTTTAAAAAGTGCACTTTCAGTCCCTTAAACTTAACATCGTTAGTATCTTTTAACGGAAATTGCTGACTCATCAAATTTAACACTGTTATTTTAAATCTTTTTTTATTTTACACAATTTAAAATATCAAATTTATTATATTATTAAATTAAAATTAAAATGTGAGTATATTTTGTCAACATTTTATTGCACAGTCATCAACTAAATTTGATGAGTCAGCCATTTCCGTTAAGAGAAACTAACGGCGTTAAGTTTGAGGGACTGAAAGTACACTTTTTAAACTTAAAGTACTAAAATGAAATCTGACGCAAACATAAAGGACTAAAAGTATACTTTAGCCTATATTATTTTAATATGAATGTATAGAATGGGGTAGGCAAAATTCTATATTATTGGACCATATTTACACGATGTTTCTATTTCTACTTTATCAAAGTTCTCCAATAACATATATGCCTACGTGTCTTATTTTTATGTACATTTATGATTAAAAGATAATATTTAAAAAATAGGATATATGCTCATTTGTGATTGATAAACTTAATTTATTGGATATAAAGAATTTAATATAAGTATTTTCCTTTGTTACCTGTAATGTATATAGAGATGTCTTGACTTGATTAATTCATACGCATGACCATAAAAATTAGTTTGTTAATTAGGTTATTTAACAAAATTAAATAAAAAATATTTCTATAACATAATTTAATACATATCAAGCCTTAATCTTTTATAGATTGATTAGATATATTAATTTTTTAATATATTTAAACGATAAAGAATATTGCTTACAAATTTATGCTCGTATATAACCTATTTGATTAGGTGATTATATTATTTTATTATTAATTAAGCATATTCTGACCACGATCCTAAAGCCATTAAGCAAGTGACTGTCAATTGCATTATCGAATGACATGACATTTAAACTTACAAAAAACAAGATTTTTAGTTGGAATTAAAATTTTGTGTTTCATATTTATCTTTGATCTTTTCAATTCTCAACTTTAACATTTTTTATTCGTATATTTCAATGTCTTGAATATTCATTTTCTTTTTTAAAATATTTGTATTCATTGTTTTCTGTAGCAAAAAATAAAAATAATAAATTTGAGTATTGAAAATAATAAAAAGGAATACTAAACTCCAAAAAATAATTCTAACCAAGGATAATGATTTCAACTTGGCGAATCTTGGTTCAAATCTCCGTGGAAGAGGCGCCCACATTTAACGTTAGATAGTATCTCAAATAAGATTGCCTCCAATAATAAAATAATACATGTACTTAGAAAAAATATCGAATGATGGAATAGAATATAATTTTCTTCTACGATACTATATGTCACGGGGCCATTACCCTCTCCCCCAAAAGAGCTCTCGTGAGGGTGTGCAGCGCACCCGTTTATATAGCCCAGCACCCTCCCGAGCCTCTCCGATATGGGACTTTGACATTCTCCCCCAGCCAATCCACGAGCGACCTCGCCGCAGGGCCCACCGGCAACCTCACCGACGTCCGGAGGGTCCACCAGAGACCGAAGGCTCAGGGCTAGCTCTGATACCATTTGTCACGGGGCCATTACCCTCTCCCCCAAAAGAGCTCTCGTGAGGGTGTGCAGCGCACCCGTTTATATAGTCCAGCACCTTCCCGAACCTCTCCAATGTGGGACTTTGACATATAGTACCAGTCTCATGCATTGCTTGGAGCTATGGCTGGCTTATTGTAATTTTGCTATAGATACATTATAAACGATATATAGCTAGTTAGTTATTTTGGAATGTTTCAGTCTTGACACTATCTTCTTATGGGTAAATGTCTAACGAGCTCAACTTTTGGAAGCTCGTATCTATGAAGACAACTTACCTTCATCATGACAGGATTTTGTAGAAAAACAATATGTAATTTATAGCATCTTATGAAATTTGCAAGTGCTATAAAGATATCAAAAGGTACGAAATGCTACAACAAAGATTACACAAACTTTTCTTCCATTAATTCTTCTCTGTTTTTCTTCTTTTGATGGGCTCATCTTGTAACCATTTTAATGGTCAACATTCATAGCAGCCAACTTATAATTGGTGTTGATGACAACAAATTGTTAAGAAAAATTTCAAAATTTTTTTGTGATTTCTCTAGAAATATACTTTGAATTATATCATGAAAGTTGAAAACGAGATTAAAGTACGGTAATAATAGCGATATGTTCTACCTAAATTACAGAAATCTGTGCTTCTTTTTGACAATGCATATATATAATTTTTTAAAAAATAAAATGTATATTACACAAATATTACTTATGTATTTGAGATATTGTAACTATTATTATCCACCCAACTATTGAAGTAGAGTGGAGATATCTAAATCATATCGCCACCTAAATAAGTGATCCTAATGCCCCCTAAGGCTTTCATCATCAATTTAGAAAGGGCGAAGAAGGAGATGATGATGATGAAGAGGAAAGTGACCAGACAAACTCACCGCACAAAACATATTCGAAGAAAAGTAGGCCATCGAGCTGTTGCATGGTGAAAGAACCAAGAAGCTCCATTAAATTTTCATAATGTTGTGATGGACTTTTCTTAAGTAACAAGAATTGATATGATAAGGACATTAATAACATGAACCAAGTTTATTAGCGTGGACTAAAAAAAACAATCTATGGGTACAGTTAACCTACAAGTACAGGTTTGAATTCATACTATCGTTATCAGAGTGTGGAAGCAATGTATCAGATAAAGGAAACGAAAGGACTCAATTTCTTTGCTCCAACAGGTGCTGAACCATGTCATAGTCAGCACACGAGAACCACCAAACCTTATATAAGAGAAAGACTAGTGGAGTTATTTATAATAAAAATGGCATTTAATAATTAATTAATATTGAAAGAGAGTTTTATCGTAATGCTATGAAACCTGCGAGTAATAGCGTATGAAAATGAATAATATTGGGTTTTAAAGAGACAACAAATATAAAATTCGAATAATAACATATACTAGATAACTATGCAACCATCATTTCCACTTTGATGATGGAAATAATGGTTCATGGTGTTAACAATGCCACCACCATACTAGAAGGGTGGAGGAGCATTAGCTAGTGATGTGATTCTTCGGATCTTTTTATCAAGATGCCCCAGTTCCTTGACATTATCTTCTTATGGGTAATGTCTAACGAGATTAACTTTTTGGAAGCTTGTGTGTGAAGACAACTGATCTTTATTATGACAATGTTTTGTAGAAAAACAATATAACTATAATTATCTATAAACGTTAGCTAGTAAAGATATCAAGAGGTACTTTGACCAAAAAAAAAAGATATCAAGAGGTACGAAATGCTACATTGTACAAACTTTTTCTTTCATTCTTTGGTTTTCCCCCTGGGTTCATCTTGTAACCATTTTAATGGTCAAAATTCCCAGCCAACTTATAATTGGTGTTACGTTGATGATGCCAAATTATAAGGAAATATTTCAAAATAATGTACCTGGTTTCTTGAGAAATATACTTCAAACATCATGAAAGTTCAAAATAAAAAATAAAGGGAAGAGAGACTTGATGGCAGAAAGAACAAGCGATCCCAATCCATTCTATGGTCTTCACCGTTATTAGTTCAGAAGGGGGAAGAAAATGGTGAAGAGGCAACAGGGCTGAGAAAGCAACCGGTTGGACTCGCCGGAAGGTGGAGCACAGAACATATACGATGAAAAGTTGGACGTGTGAGTTGCATTGTGGCAAAAGCAAGAAGCCTCTCACATCCCTTTCCTCTACTATACTATAGCATGCTCCATTAGACCTTCATACAACGTTTAGGAAAGCGAAGAAGAAATACTTTTACGTAAGTCTAAATATGTGAGAATAGTTTTGTTTTGACTTATGTGCACCTTAAAAATGGTGGAAAAAATCATATCCAAACACATTGATTTATGCCTTGCTTCACTTTTGTGTGACGCTCACTATCACCATAATTTATAATCACTTTTTTTAAGGAACAGGAAGGGATATATGAGGATGTTACAAGAACTAATTTTGGTGTGGAATGCTGAAGAGCAAATAAAATCTACAAGTACAACCTTTGTCTACATGCTGCCCAATTTCAGACCTCTCCTTGCTCTCTCATTCACAACCACAGAATTCATTATCACAGTGAACAAAAGCGATGTATCATATAATGGAAACTAGAGGGCTCATTTGCTTTAATTTGCTCCAACGGGGACAGAACCACGTTATGGTCAAGGGGCCACCAAGCTTCCTCCCCTGTTCGATATGTACATTTATATTGATTTATTTATTAACCGGGTTGAAGAAAAAACTTATGATCGTGCATCAATTAATTAAGAAAAGTATTTTGGAAAGTTTTATTTATAAAATGAATGTGTACGTGTTGTATATATATACAAGATAAGTATAAAGGGATGACAGCTGGTGTCAAAATGTCTAAATGCGAGACAAAAGATTTCCTTATAAGAATTGGCTTAAGGGATCATCCTTAAGCGTTAATTGTTAAACTTCGTTTTAGACATTCTAAGTGAACTTATTTAAAAATAAATCCCTAAATGTATAGTTTTTGCTGATAAGGTAATTCTTATAATTGAGCTAAGAGAGGAGATTAATGGCTCTAAACTTGAGTTAAGAAAATGAATCTTAGAGTCAAAGCTTTTCTACTTGAGTATAAGTAAATGAAATATGTGCATTGAAGTTTTGATAAGAGACAAGTTAGAAATAATTTGAAGATTAAAATGAGATATCAAATCATTACATGACAAACTTCATATATTCTCTTCATTTGGTTCTTAATTAGTGGCATAAAAATGAAGATGGTTGGTGATGATCCTGCCTTTTTCTGGTGCATTCATCCTGCATTTAATTTTATTATTAGTTATATTTAATAATTCAAAAATTAAATTTGACATCAAGGATCAGGATTTATCAAGCGTTTGACAAAATTACAACTGGGCCATTAATGATTTGATTCAGAGTAGCATAATGAACCACACTTAACCTTACACATTCTCTGTCACTGTTCTATTATCGGCAGCAGGAAGAGGGGTCTCTGAGTTTGATTTGTCATCTTTGGGTGCACATAATATAAAATGATGAATTATGAATATTATGTCAAAAGTTACACTAACCTGAAATAATTATCAAATTAAATAAGCACCATTAGCATATCATTGTGATTGATTCAATATAAGTAACCAGGGTGGAAGAATTTAATTAATGATCCATACCAGAGACAAGATGGTATTTTCGAACTTAATTTCACCGAACTTGGTCCTAGAACCTGAGATTTGAGAATAATTTGTCACTAAGATTAAGTATAAACTCAGAAATCAAGATTCATGCTCTATAACTACATGTGCTGTCGATATACACAAACCTTTATCTATGGATATCAAAGCCAAAGTGATTTTTCCAGCATGTCCAAGAAATTCTTGTAGACTGGTTCCTATGTTCCAGCCTTCCGTACTTTCTCTCTTGAAATTCATCCAGGCCTTCGCCTATTAATTTTTTAGCCAATAATTTATTTTTACTATACAGTTCTATATTAGATTATCAATATGTAACATATTATTAACACAAATTTGAATAAATCCTGACCTGGGGGATATATGTTATAACGTCCATCACAATTAGAACACCACTGTTAAATTCAGCATGTATGATTAGTCAAACCGCAGTGCATAATGCCATTCATTAATGTGAGTCATATTTCAATTTTTGAATTAATATATGAAAATTACATAATTTTTTAAATAGTGAAGATGAAGTTAGTGAGATATTTTTCTCCACTAAAACACACATATCTCTTTATTGAAGATAATTCTATTTGAGATATTGTCAAATACTTAAGTTTAAAGGTAAATGAGTCTATGGCATGAGCCCATATAAACGGAGTCGAGCAGTTTTGCTATTTCCAAAGAAACCTAACCATTCCTAAAATCTATTCTATTTGGGCCTAAATTAATTGCGCACGACATTGAACATAGGTGGTTCCACTTTGCCCAGGTTTGATTTGGCACCAAGTCAATCATATATCAGGCCAGGCCTTAAGCTAATTTTGTTAGCCTCATAGATGCTTTAGGTTGGGAACATGGTGGGGCAACCCCGCCCATGATTATTGTAAGGTAGATTTTGCACAAATGTGTGGAAAACAAATGATATGTTTAGGAACAAGATAAAGAAGTACTTTTACGTAAGTCAAGACATATATGTAAAGAAGAATATCTCTTTTTACAAAAAATACTGTTAAACATACGTTTAAACTCCCCGTAAACCTAACCAAACCGAGTCAAAATAGTTAAGAAGCAGTAAAACATGCTTGAACATTAAGAAAAACCAGAGCGCCATTGATGCTGAGGCAAAGCTATGAAGAAGCAGCCTGCAACAACTGACCAAGCAACAAGCAAAATATTCAAAGCCTTTACGGACACTTTCTGATTTCCCCTCTACAATACAAACCATGAAACGAAATTTCAACAATCACAACATAGAAAGATAAAAATTTCAAAGATCTCAATGTAAAATAAAAACAGAGGATGTATGGTGCTAACTTCATAGATTGCACTTTGGAACAGGGTGATGGCTGTGAGCAGAACAGCATGAAATGAGAAAGCAACATGACTTGCCACTGTGAATATCTTCGGAACCATAGAGATGGAAATAGAAAAATAGTTTTTTTGAGTATCAAAATTCTAAGCTATGTATTTAGAATTTATAAGTGGAATTTGCAAAATAACTAACCTCTTTGAGACTGTGTGTGTTCTTATACTGTGTCTGAATGGTAGGGTCGAAGAACAGAGATGTATTAAATAGCAAATACAAGGTGTGGGTGGTAATATTCAACAACACAAAATCAAAACTTAAACCCACCACACTGAAACCCAATATAAACCATAAATGAAGTCAAATTAACATAGTAAAGTAAGAAGAATGAAGGAATGAAGGGAGTATTTGATGTTCTGTACTCAAATTTCAAACCTTTTCCTGATAAAATTCAATATGAGCTGAGGCTAGAAACTCAGAAGCCAGCAAACAAAAATGAACCAACTCAGAACTTCTCATGAGACATAGATCCAGGCGGCCATTTTTGATGCGGAGGGCTTGCTTAGTTGTTGAGGATGTTCCAAAGAAGAACAAAATCACATGAGTTAGATATTTCAAAGACAACAAGAAACAGTATCAAATTCACAGTATATCAAGAACAGAAATATCATCAAGTGCAAGACTCAAAAAAAAAAAAAAACAGAGCCAAAACAGAGGATAGCTCATCATAAAGTAATTACCTCTCGGATTCTCCGAACAACTTTCTATTCCTCTGCTACTTTGTACCGGTTTGATGCTCAGTATCTATACTACAGTGAGCAACGATGCTTTTAGATTCCCAAGAAATTTCTCTGTTTTTTTCCAAAACCAGAAGGTATCATTCAAGACATTATATTTGATATGTTTGTATCTGCAATTGATTTAGAACTGATAAAGATTCCAGAAGCAAATATATGTATTTTAGCAATCCGTCCCACCGCCCTCAATAAATTGTTTTAGCTTTCTGAGTCAGAAGATGGGAAGGTGCATGGTGCATTTGTTGACATTTTTATGTCCAAACAGCCAAATACATATATTCTCAAAATTTTACCCATACTTGGAGTAGAAAATTGACTATTCATTTCCCCCCAATTTGGAGGAAAGAGAACTCGTTAAACACACACTAATACTAAAATTGCTTGATTTTAGACCTCTGGAATTCATTCTAACTACTTGGACAACATTGATATATAATACCCTTTCGTAAGCAAAATTGGAGCAACTGGTTTCAACATCTAATCTCTGCTTACAGCTATTATGTACTCTTACATGAGTTAGCTCTTGGTGGCTACTCTTCATGTATTGTTTTGAAGAACTGAGTTTGTGATGTTTTATCAAATAATTGGTTGAATGTTGAATCCTTCCTATAGTAACAAGAATAAATTCCGTGATTGCTAGAGTCTTTGACCCGACCCGTTGAATAGGAGCAGCCTAGCCTGACCATGAAGATGGGGGTAAGGTAATATACATCCGTGGTGCTGTTAGCGAAGCGGTGGAGTACTATTGCTCTTTCCCAAATTTATATATTTTCTGTTCTTTTGCTGGGCAAATCACAGAGCCTACTTTGTTTTAATTCTTGATGTAACAACCATTTGATTTTTTTTAGATATTAAAGAAACTAAATATGTTATTTAAGAGCGTTTATTTATATGTATTCTCATTTATAAGTTAGAAAAATTAATTTAAATAAAATATAAATAAAAAATTTTAAAGTAATTTATTTAACTTCTTCAATTTTTAAATAAAAAAATCAACTATTTATTATGTTAACAACTTGAGCTAGTATTATATATATATATATATATACACGAAGAATGTAAACGTTTGGTTTCTATACAGTTTCCCCAATATACCAATAAATTTGTACGAAGGAAAAGCGAAAAATAACAAATAAGGAGTATGGGTTTAACGTATCATTTATTACACTGCAATTTATCATTACATTCTTCTTAGTTGTTATGATTGAACTTTTAGAAAATTAAATATCTTCTTTGAGAACTTCTAACAATTTTGACAAAATAATATGAACTCCATATTTGTATCATAGTTATCTCTGCAGGGGGATTCATTGAAACCTTCGCATGAGCTGCCAAAG
>JANTPZ010099956.1:0-12322 GCA_025593235.1 Vachellia pachyceras
AATCATATGTTTTTATGAATAATCTTTATATATATTCAGGTCAGAAGGGGGAAAATCAATGAAAAAATAAGACGCTTGCAGACCATTGTCCCAGGATGTTACAAGGTAAAGGAAACATACACATGTTATATACTCAATTTGTTTGTGTCTGATATATAAATTTATGAATGAAAATTTTGCAGACCATGGGTATGGCAGTGATGTTGGACGAGATTATAAACTATGTCCAGTCCTTGCAGCATCAGGTGGAGGTAATCGATCAAAAGTTAAAAAAAGCTAAGAATAATATTTCACAATAGGTTACATTAATTTAACTGAAGTTTGGTTCTATATCCGCAGTTTCTGTCTATGAAGCTGACAGCAGCAAGTACCTTCTACGATTTTAATTCGGAGACAGATGCTATAGAAACAATGCAGGTTTGAATTTCATTGAAGGCAATTATCTATCTATCTATCTATCTATCTATCTATCTATCTATCTATCTATCTATCTATCTATCTATCTATCTATCTATCTATCTATCTATCTATCTATCTATCTATCTACGCTTTTAACTTGAATTATTGATTTGATTCGTGACAGAGAGCGAGGGCATTCAAAGCAAGAGGATTATCTTCAAGAAATGGCAGCGAGGAAGAAGGATATGGTGGAGGGGTTTCTACGTGCTTTAATCAAACTTGGCTTCTGTGATTTCAGTTTTTGGGGAGTTCAATGATTCTGTTTCTGTCTCATCAATTCCCCATACAGAAGATTATTATGAATAGATTATTAAGAGGATGACGCTCCATAGCTTGTCCTTTTTCTCTTTTCAAATTAAAAGAAAGCATCCATTTGTTTCCACAACCATGCTCTGTAGGTAAATGTGGACATTGTTCTTGCTTGTAAACCCCGTCTCTCTCAAAGGCAAGTTTATAAAATCTTGTGTATTTGTGTACAATCCTTCAAATAAGTGGATAAATATAATATATATGTATCATTAATGTGTAAGTTTGGCTGGTTAATAAGCTAAAAAAAACAAAAGCTAAGAATAACGAGCATAATTCCTAATGTGATTGGATATTACATAATGTGTTTCTTTGGGAAATTCATTCCCTCGAATGAGCATGTAAATCGAGATAAAATCATCTCGAAATCTATAAAAACCATCTCGAAATCCATAAAAACTATCTTGAAATCCGTAAAACTATCTAGAAATTCGTAAACTTATTTCTCTCAACGAAACTCCTTTCTTCCAACGGAATTCCAAACACACAGAAAATATATTGAATAAGTGCCTATTTAAATACACGTTGATACGAATTCGGAAGCTCTGTTTGTGAGAAACTGACAAGCAAAATACTTATTGCTTCGTGATCAACGTACGTCTAGAATCGTTTGAAAAGAAAAACTAACACAGCCTAAGAATAAATGAATTTATATTGATATTTTAAATATTACTTTTAACTCGCTTACACAATGTGTTAAGATAATCATTTGAGAATGTATAGTTAAGTAGGAACAATGTCACCAGAAGTAACATGGCTTCCATAAAGTATGACATCCAATACCTCTCCTTCACAGTCGAGCTAAATAAATCCTCTCTAATACCACCCGGCCTAGCTATCGTAATTAATGCGTCCCGATGAACGGCTTTACGTCCTAACACTATTGAGTTTGCTGGTTCAGAAAGAACCAGTTTTCTCGATCGAAGCCTCTTGCTCACATCTCTCATCAAAGGGTAGCGTTAAGCAACACAAGGGAGGGGACGTAGCTACATAATCCAAAGCCCATAGTACTGGCGACTTCTCCAGCAAAAATGCAAGGAGGATGTATACAAAGAATTGTCAACCAAAAAGGTGCTTTCTGAACCGAAAATTAATTTTGCATAAGCATGCATATTTCGATCCAGGTGCGTCAAAAACCATTCTTTTTAAAAAATAAAAAACAAAACATTCGGATTATTTCTTAAATCTTTTTAAAGATGTTAAAGATAAAAAGAGAGGTTTCTTGTTAAGTTTGGTACATAAAAATTGGAATCAAGCATTATATGTTGCAACAGCTATCCTACAAGCAATTAACTGTGATGAAAGTCAGTATATAGCAGTGAAAGTTTATTTCACGAGGGTAAATACAGCTTGATTGATTAATTCCTAGTCTGGAGAGATTAACAAGTTACCAAGTCAATCACAAAAAGATATTGATAAAGATTTTTTTTTTCCCAAAATCAAAAGAGCCATTGGGTTGATAACATAAAGGAGTTCTACTCAAGAATTTCACATTTGTTTTATGTAGTAATTGATAATTATAATTGAATAAATAATTAAGAACATTTTGATGGAACTTTTGGATCTATACGTTAATATTCAAGACAAAATAAGGTAAAAATAACAGAGAAGAAAAATGCTACCTACGATCCTTAGTATATGTACTTAGTCAATTGGATCTTATATATGCAGCTTGTTTGGCAAAGCGTTGAGGAAACAGTATTCTTCACATATTTACCTCGACTTGCATAAAAATACTTCTCTACCGTGTTTTCAAATGGATTCATGCACTATGAAACAATCCAAAAGGAGTGACTAACACAGTACATGTGTTATTGATTTTTGCAGTGAATTGGATTTAAGATCAGCGATTTTAATTTTAATCCATGCCTACTTTTCACTTACTATTCTGAATTCTAATATATATATATATATATGTATGTATATGGATTGATTATGCGTCTATTCATCTCTTTTTCCCTGCTTGAAATATAATAAAAATTGAAGCACGTTTGGTAGAATTATCGGTAAATTAAATGGCACTACCTGGAAACCCATTATAAAGTAATTAATTGCCTTTTCCCCCAAGTTCTTCGCATGTAACCACACTAATCAGTTGTCACCAATGGACCAACTAGGAGGTCCATGCATGTCTTGTAGGACCTAAGCGACAGCAAGTTGCATGAAGATCCCCCTTGTCACTAATATATGGGATCCTATACCCATCAAGTATGAAGTGAAAAAGATTGAACTTCTTTTTTTTTTTTAATTTAGACATGCAAGCATTGATAACTGATGCTATAAAATGAGATTGGATCCGTGACTTCCTATTTTTGTGAGAGCTTTCATGTCAATAAGTTATAAAATTATTGGTGAAAAAATTGAACTTTATAAAATGAAAAAAAGCACATAGAATAAACTATCTCTCCATCCGGGCCTAACAATATGTAGATGAATTTATATTAGTTGATAGCACTTGAAATACGATTATTGTACTATATATATATATGCATATATTCTACTCTTTTATGAAAGTGAAAAGGAGGAGGTTTTAGCACAGAAAGGAAAGACGGATAACTAGGAAGATGCAAGCAAGTGAAGGAACAATCTAGGGCATCCACTTGAAGAGAGGAAGAGTCATGAAATCGATCTTATGGATGTTGCCACATCATTAAGTGAATGATTGAAGAGGAGAATATAATAAAGAGAGAGAGAGCATTAGGAAGAGAAAAGCATAATAACATATTTGTTGCATTGTCTTTTCTTTAGTGATAAGGGAAGAAGGATTAGATACATTGAATCCATGAAATTGGGAGGAGAAGAGGACAGCTTGAATGGGCCACAGCTTGCTCAAAAGGAGATGGGCATTGTACAATATTTGCAGCTTCTCCAACTTCTCTCAAATATGTATCATTGATTATGATCACATCTTATGAACATCTCCAACCCCACCCACTTTTTCTGCTCTTCGATCTTTCTTCTTTTGCCCCACTTTTGACCATCCTAGCTCTTTTCTCCCCCTCCCACACCTAAATGCATGAATAATACTTTCATAACTGATATGCCCTACTTAGTGTTCTTTTTAATATGATTATTTATATTTAATTGAGTTAGATTCAAATATTGTTAAGCTTACGTAGTTAGGGTGGCTCTCCAAACTTATTAAATATAAGACATTTTTACAAAGTTTGATGAATTATGAGTTCCTCCCTCCTCTAGTTTAAATTGTAAGTCTTCTAGAGAAAATTTTAGTCCTACATATAAAAGGTTGATAGGGTAATTATTAACTGTTTTATACTTTTACTCGTTATGAAAGAAAGAGAGCTAGGATATAATAAATGTATATTTAAAAAACACGTTTCTTAATAAGGGTATAATAAGTAAATTTTATCAATTTAAGACACAAAATTAATTAATATTCATCGCTTCATGTAAATCAGTTAAAAACTTTTTATATTTTGGACTGGAAAGAGTATTTAAAGAAAATACCTTTTGTTTCTTTTACTCTTGACTTAAATATCTTCCCCTATACATGTACCAAGGTAATTTTCTAACGTTGTAAAAGTGTCCGACATCTACCTATTTTTACTAAGATTCCTTAATCTCATGAAATTATTTAACAAGTTTTTACAAAAGGGACAGGAGGAAGTAGCTCTAAACACTGATACAAAGTAATATTGATAATTTATATTTACAAAAAAACGTATTAAAAAATTAGAGAGATGATGGATTAAAAGTGGGATTGGGCCATATGCATCAATATAGAAATTTCAAATTAGATTCAAAGGGTGTTGAACTAAGATGGTGATGGCATACCTTTTATTATCTAAATAATAGATATATAAATATGGCAGATGCATACACTTTTATTCAAGCATATGAATGTGGATTTAAACGTTGGGGACAAGTGTTCAGAGAAAGTAGTTGGAGAGAAGAGAGAGAAGTAATAAATTAAAGATGGGCAAGTTCATGGACCTAGAGGGGCTGGTCACTATATGTATATGTACCTTGTGGAGTGAAAGTGGAGGATGTTAGCAGTTCAGGTAGCTAGTTGATATCATATGCCCACTAAAACAGCCAAATTATAGAAGCAAAATTATTTGTATGCTGCTTGTTTGATCTCAGACTTAGAGAGATTCACATCAGAACAAAGCTCAATTTCCAGTTTCCACTATTGTGGTCAAGTGATGTTAACTTAACAGGACAGCTCTTGGAACAAAGATGGCAGTCCACATTTTGGAGTTGATTGACTCTGAATTGGCCATTACTTGTTGGATTTATACATGCATGCATGCTAATAATTCATTCAACTGTAGCTTCTTCTGCCCCCTTGTCTTTCTAATTTGGTATGTATAATCATACTACTTCTCATTCCACCTCTAATCTTTAATACAATCTTCGATTAACTTTTTTTGGAAAGATCGAGGAAGCTAAATAACTTACTTTAGATTATATATATAATGAAATACTTATCAATTTATAAGTTACATATATAAATTAGTTTAAAAAATTGATAAATATAATGGTTTATTTAACTTACTTAATTCCCAAAAAGTTAATTGGGGTTTATATTAAACTAAGGAGGTAGCATATTGCTTTCCAAATTAACTTTAAGCATATCTGGTTACGTTATATTTAAGTATTTTCAGATCCAATTGAAAGTAACACTCACTATGACACTCTCTGCATTTCCACGGACTTGTACTCGAAACCACATGTTGATAAGTTAACTTGTACTCTGAAAGTGTGGCAAGTATGAGCTGATATTCTAAAGCTTTTAATTAAATCCATCGGAAGATTAATTGATTTTTATTAGAAATCATTTTTGAAGAATCGCGTAATAAATTAAGTAGTTTGGCTATGGGCTGGGGCTTAGTGGGCTGTTTTATCAACTGATCTGTAACTTACAAACATGGAAGAGAAACTGGGCTTCTGAGTCATAAACGATTGCTTTCAAAATATTGTCTCTTGGACATTCGGATTATCTCGCCAACAACCCCTTTGCTAGCTAGTGTCCACATACATGGAAAATGGGAGTTCATCCAAGGACTAAGTAGTTTGGTTTCATTTAAGCGGGATTTAGAATTCAAATCTCAGCCTATACAAAAATTTCCTTGAAGAGCCTCCACAGCTAGGTGGGCGATACTGGTCAGATCCGAATATAGTCGGGGCAAAGCTCTGGTAAATACGGTGGACAAAAAAAAATTGTCTCTTGACACTCAGATTATCTCTCCACCAAGCCCTTTGCTAACGTCAACATACATGAGGAGTGATTAAAATTATTTACGGTGAGATTTGAGGATAGGCTAATGAGCTCATATATGATTATAATTCAAATATGATGAAGGGCTTATTTGACAATCAATTCTAGAACCTAGGTTTGGTTTCAAAACCTAGATTTTACCTCAAAACCGAGGTTTTGTCCAAGCAAAATTTTTTTTTCTAAAAGCTATTTTGGTTACAAAACCTCAGTTTGAAACCTAGGTTTTCTCTTTCCTTCTTTTTCTTTCTTTCTCTTTCCTACTTTCCTCTTTCCTACCCACTTTTCTACCTCGAAATCTGTAAAAGCTATAACTTCCCAAACATAAATCACATTTCAAAACCTAGGTTTTACCTCGGAATCTGTGAAACCTAAGTTTCAAACCTAGCATCCAGACCAGCCCTCAAACAAGCTCTAATTTCAACAAAAGAATACTTGAAAACAAGTTTCAATGGGAAGCAGAGCAATGATCACTAAGATCTTATCATTATCACGCACCGCTCGATTATGGTTCAGATTAATTTTTTTAACTTTCATTTTTTAAAAAAATTTATTTTAGTGCATAAAAAATCTAGAGTAAAGAAAATCTCTTGCATTTTTACTTAAGAATCATTAGTTGAAAATTCAAAACTATGATTGAACAGTCTACAGCAATGAACACCATGTTGTCTTAATTATAAAGAAAGTTATTTACCAAAATTAGAGAGATTAATCAAAGATGCAGTAAATAAGTAAACCTAATACGCGAACGAACAGTCTAATCTAACTTGGATAGTTATTTGAATTCATAATTTCATTAATGTTTTCTAGACTTGCACCCAACAATTTCCTTAATGAATGAAGCAAGAAAATGTTCATTTGAAATTCATAATTTAATATTATTTTTGTTGAATATCAATTAAAAATAGTAATTTCAATATTTCTTTTTAAACTGAATTCTTAATGATTTTCAAAACAATCCTCATTACTTATTGCTGTAACTCAAAGTACAATATTTGATGCTGCTGATTAATATCTTATTGCCAACCAACCTTGGTCGACACAAAAAAAAAAAAAACACACACACACACACATACACACACTCTCTCTCTCTCTCTCTTCCTTATTTTCCTCATATTAATATATAAAGATATAATCATGTCGGAAAAATTATTTAAAGATAGAAATTTAAATTTCATAAAGTTGTGCATAGATCACATGCTTGAAGATCACATCATGCATGCCTTGATCATAAAAATACTTCTTAAACTCATCCATATAAGCTTCTTGAAGGCTCACAGCAACTAGAACAGAACCATCTCCATTAGAACTACGCATAAGATAGATATTCACATCATCTTCACAAGGTCCTGGTCCCGTGTACTGTTCCTTTCCCCACCCAAAATCAAACCCATATGTGGGCAATGGCAACCAACTTACTACTCCTATACTAGGGTTTTCATAAAATGGAACTTCCTCCTCCTTCCTCAGCTCTGAATCCATATCCATAAACTCCGTCAAGTCCTTCAGATTCTTCAAGAACCCTATCAATGACCTTATGTACTTGTCTGTCACCTTCTCTATTACTTCCCTCACTTTACTCGCAGCGAACCCTAATGGTTTTGACATGAGATCACCCAACATGCCTTGAGCTATCACATCAAAAGTTGCAGTCCCAAAGTATTCTCTTGGTAGTTCAGGCCTCATGCTACTCCTTGAATCAATACAATTGCAAAGAGCAATGGTTGTTTGCTACTTTTTGTGTCCTCTTGCCTTACATGAGATCGAGATTCTCCATACATGTCCACATGTTGCCTCATATCAAGTGAACTCACGGGTCATGGGCTTTTCGCAGCTTTCATTTGCCCTCTTCCTCAACTTCTCAACTTGGGTTTTTGTTATCTTTAGCATAGTTGTTGTGGTTTTCTTCTTTCTTTTCTCTGAAGCATCTGACTGACCGATTAGTAACGGCGGATTCCCATACGCTGGGTAATCGTCCAGGTTTGCGGCGGTGACAACGCCAACGGTGGCTCTCCCGTTCAGAAGACGCTCCGGTTCAAAAATGGCGGTGTTTGTGAGGCCTCTCCTCTCTTAACCCTAGCCCACTCACATGAAGTGAAAGGCAGCTAGAGAAATAACATGACTTAGATTAGTTTACAATATCTTACTCTCATGTTAGAAGAATCTATTATATAATATTGCAAACAGATGTGGGAATAACATTGAATATGAATACTTCATCGATCACCAGTTCCGTCCGCAACTCCTTGAGAAAATTCAATGGCGATGCTGATGTCGGCACATCGAAAGGTAAGTGGTGAGTTGAACATGAAACAAAGCCAGCTCATGAATGGGAAGGCTATAATCTACATATGGGAAAAGGTTAAGTGTTGACGGGAGAGAGACAAGTCGCCGATGTCGTTTACACTTGATTTGCACTCAGCTTCGATGACTCGAGCCCCCTTTGCGTTGCACTGAAGCTGAAGACGGCCATTGCCTATCCACTGGAAACGACCAGGTAAGGGGTAAAACGGCACCAACACTTTGCTTAACGACTACTCCTTCAAGGTCTCAGCAATGGCGGTAGCACTGTTTGGGTATGGGTACAGGTAGATGGTAGGAACACAAGTCAAGCAACCCATATGGTCCAATTCAGATGAGGCCATTGTTCCATTCCACGTCGGATCAGAAGGCCTCACGGTGCAACTTCCTTCGAATGTTATTGCTAGCATGTTGTGTCATTTTCTGTAATGTTGGGTTTGGGTGTTTTGATCAGTAATTAAATGTGTCGTGGTAAAAAAAAAATCTTTATGACACATATTTACCAGACAAAATAATGTAAGACATATTTTACCTTAAAGTTAAAGCTACACAATAGCACATAAAAATTAAACCTACAAGTAACAATAGAATTGAAGACTCTTAATGAAAATACCTCACATTGTTGCTAGATAATTTGGACAGAAATATACAAGGTTAACAAATAGATACAATTGAAATCAGAGAACACAGCTTAAAAAATGCGTTAGAAAATATTCATACCGGTATTTAGGTACAATTATGACAACTGAAGTCATTATTAGTAAAAGCTGGGAAAACGAGCTCAACTTGCAGGCTACGACGGGTTCACGTTGGGAAAATCTTATACGGGACTGTTTAACCCAAGGTTATACAGGTTAGCCCACCTTTTTTCTTAAAAAAACTAATTTTTAAAGTAGATTTTTATTTAACACCGTTAACACTTGTACATGGGTTAACGATGACAGCAAATTAAAGTTCTCCATGTATTTATCAACAGTGGAATATGTACGGTTACAGTTATTGTGGCATCTGTACAGTGAAAGGAATACTCTGGAATACTATACAAAGTAATATTACAAAATATAATTCTAACTGGTTATTGCAATATTAGTTAATTTACCGCATACATTAATCAATAAAAAAAATTAGAGAATACTTTCTTACAGTTTCTTCAAGCTGAGGTAAGTCAGCTACTATACATTCTGTAATCGTCCTTCTATTGTCAGTCTATATAATTAAGTAAACTAAAATTAGTCATTGCTATTAATTATTTTAGAAGAATATTAGTTGAACATTTATCATCTCATGGAAATATATATATATATATATATAGATTGCAAATGTATCTTTTTTTTTTTTTTGCGGGTGGGGGATAATGCTTTGCTTTTGTTGGCATATGTAATGCTTTAGATTTTTGCTTCTTCTGAGATGAACAAATCTGCTTATGGGGGACTATCTCTCATCTTTTTCAGGATGAATATTTAAATTGAAATTTGTAATGTCGTGTGATTTTGCATCTTTTTTTAAAACAATTTATTTTATCCATGTTTTTATGGTCAAATGAATTGTTGGATTTTTGTCGAAACGGATTTCAATATCAATTATTTATTATCCATTCAGTTTCTTATGTTTATGACTCACATGAAGAGGAGGGTCATTGGAGATGTGTGGCAGAAAATCCCTCAAGTTTGGGTCCCAATTAGCCTAATCATAAAATTAGCATCTAAAACTATGGGATTTCTTAATATATATATATATATTATAATATCATTCAAGTCCCTCAATTTTGGGTGATATAATTTATTTCTAAGTAAAATCACAATTAGGTTCTAAGGAAAATAATATCTTACAAGTCCTTTACAAATGAAAGTGACACATTGACACATTTTAAAATTTGTCAGAAATTTCCCTTACTTAAGACTTTTCTCCCTTATTTCTATATTTGACTATATTATTTTCTTTATGTGATTTCCTCCATAGAAGGGGTTACAAAGGTTTCTCCTAATTTCATAACCATTGGATTATATAGGGTTAATATCATTTTTACCCCCATATTTCCATGAATTTTTGTTTTTGTCCTTATAGTTTCACAGGGACTTCTTTGTTTAATTGCATTAGTGAATGCTCTCAAGTATATAGACAAAAATTGAAATTAGTTAAAAGTATAGGGAATAAAAGATTTTGGTTGTAATCTTTATACTTTTAACAACTTTTAATTTTGGTCTGTACACTTAACAACGATAAGTAATGCCATTGAGTATGTTCACACTACACCATACTTTCACTCTCCATTTCATTTTGTAATCCCAAGTAGAAAGAAAAAACTTAACAAGTTAAGAATAAAAGGTAATTTTTGTAGGTATAGTGTCTTTTTTTTTTTCACTTCGACGATTTAAAAAGGGAGGGGAAGGTATGGTTGTGTTATAATATCTCTCCTCCTTTTTGCTTCTAACTTTGAAGGAAAAAAGGAACAAATATTAAAAATTTCTTCTTACAAAATTTATTGCCTAAAAATATTTTGTTATTAAACAAAAAATGAGAGCATAGAAAATAAGAGAAGATAAGAGACTGAAAGAGAGCATATGAGCATTTCTCATTCTCATTCACATGTGATTCCAAGTACATCCAATCCTTTGTATTACAACTCTATTTATAGGCACCACATCCTTCCAAGAGTTACCATGCCATAAACACAAGGATTAATCCACTTTATGATGTACATAAAGGCATTGGAGCAATGCCATAAACATAGGGATTAATCCACATTATAATATACATTAAGGCATTGGAGGTTATAAGAATGTGACATTAAGCATAAAGAATCATAGGGGTTGGAGGTTATGAGATTTGGCATTTAGAGGGAGAGGATCCTAAGTGGAATCTAAAGGGTTTTATGGACATCCATATTTATATATAATTTTTATAACATATTTAAAATTCGTTTAGAGATTCATGTGCAACTTCAGCTTCAGCAGGCACAACTCTTTTCCAACTATATGCAACCCATCTTTAGTTATAAGTAAAGAAACATATTTATACGTAGTTGAAGAAGAATTGCCTTAATTCAAAAATAGCGAGACTTTAAATTCTTATGGGCAATAAATCTCGTATACTTGGATCCATAGGTTGTTTTGTGTCAACTAAAATATTTGGGCTGTCACCAAAAAAATAAAATATTTGGGCCAAGAAGGGTAAAGGGCCCATGTGAAGTTGGCTACCCAATCATAATTTTTCCTCGAACCCAGCCCAATATATCAAGAAGGGAAAGGAATCAATCACACGCCTGAAATACTCTTATCGAATCCCCATGGACGGTAGAAAGAAGGCAGGCGGCTCCTTCAGGAGTTCCGGTGAGCGACCGAATGAATCAGCCTTGAGGTGTGACAAAGAAGTTCATTTGAAAATATGGGTTTCTTGCTAGAAAAATTAGTAATATCTAATGAAATATTCTGTACACTTGATTTTTTTGGATTGTAGTTCAATTGGTCATAGCACCACCCTATCAAGGCGGAAGCTACGGGTTCGAGTCCCGTCAGTCCCGATGGAGAGAAATCCAATAAAAAAAATACATCAAGTGGTATTGCATTTTAAAACTTGTGAATGAGTTAAAAATATGGATTTTTTATTCAGTAGACAAAAGTTGGTAAAATCTAATAAAATGTTGATAATCCCTGAAAAAACTTGTGAATAAACTGAAAATGCGAATTTATTATTTAGTATAAAAAAGTTGATAATACCTAATGAAACATTGATAATCTGTATATAAACCTTGGGTCCGTTTGGGAACACGGTGGGATAAGTAACTTATTTACATAAGGACTTATGGAGAAGTAAGATTGGAAAATAAGTCAGATTGTAAAAGTGATTTGTGTTTGGGAAAGCGGTAGAAGAAGTAACTTATTTGTAAAAGTGAATGTGTTTGGGAATACGGTTGGATAAGTAACTTTTTTTCTAAAATTAAAATTAAAAATATAAACCTTATTAAAATTAAAATTAAAAAGTTATACTTGTACATTAAAATTAAATTAAACTTGATAT
>JANTPZ010099961.1:0-10263 GCA_025593235.1 Vachellia pachyceras
CCCTCTCTCCGTTTCAAGAGCTAAGAATACGTAGTTGAATTCCACACTGCTCCCTCCCACGTATATACAGCTAATTCAAACAGATGTATCATTGAGAAATCGCTACGTCTCATTATCGATTTTATACCCGTTTGAGAATGCTGTAGAGAAGTACTTTTACGCAAGTCGAGGTGAATATGTGAAAGAGATTGTGCCCGGTTGGAAATGTGGTAAAAAAGTAATTTTACCCAAGTCGAGGTAAATATGTGAAGGAGATTATCTCTTTTTATGGAAAAACAATGTTGAACGTGCGTTTGGCTTTTCCAAATGCTTCGTCAAACAAGTCTATTATCTTGTTTTAAGAAAAATATTGTTGAACATGTATTTAACCTTTAGAAACGCTGTTCCAAACAAACCCTTTTAAGTCTCGTGCCTTAAAGAATTGACTTGTTGGCGTCAATCACCTTTAATTTAATGCTGGAGAGACACAGTGTCATGTACGCCAAGTTCAGACCCAACATTTATTCACCTTATTGCTCCTTTTTCGTCAACTCCTGCATTTATATTTCAGCCACCACTTACTGTAAATTCTAACCTTGTTCCCTTGCATTGGTACGTAGCAACCCATTGAAGATCCAATCGCACTAATTTGAATGCTAATGGTTTAGATCGATCGCAATTCACCATCGGTCTTAACTACAATAATATAAAAGGTGAATGCAAATGCAGCAGAGAAGAATTGTTTCGAATCACATAAATGAATGATGAATAAATGGATATGAATAAATAGTTTTGTTAAAAAATTCTGGAACTGATTTATACCATGTTTGGTATGGTCCAATTAGAAGGTGGAATTGGAAATGAAATTCATTTCCTATGTTTGGTATGGTGAAATTAGAAATAGAAATGGAATTCAAAATGGGTAGAAATGAATTCCATGATATAACTCATGGAATTGATTTTTTGACCCCTCATTTTTTTCTATATTTATATCTATTTCCATCTCCATCTCCATCATTATTTCTATTTCCACTCAAAATTACCAAAGGAGCCATAGGATTTAGGGACAAAGACAAAGGACAGTTAGTTAATGACATGTCGTGCACGCAATGATGAGGTCAACAGCCTTGGAATAAACATCGATCAATTAATCAAATGAACTGTGGTGCACCTTTTTGACTTTTTTATAATAACGACTCCGTGTGTGTATATATATATATATGTATATATGTATATGTAAAGATTGTGTACCGGGAACGCGGTAGATAATTACTTTTACGTAAATCGAAATAAATATATGGATGAGATTATGTGTGTGTTTGGGAACACCGTTGGGAGAATGGATTTTGCAGATTTTAAGATATTTTGTGGATTTCAAGATGGTTTTACGGATTTCAAGATAGTTTTATGGATTTCGAGATGGTTTTTACAGATTTCGAGATGGTTTTATCTCGGTTTACGTGTACCGTTTTGGTAACGACGTAACCAAACAAGCGCTATTTCGTTCTGCAAAAAATACTGTTGAATGCATATTTGATTTTTAATCAAACGTCGTATAGAATGAATATGATGAGGATGATTGAGTGGGACTTGAGTGAAAATCAATTTCTGATGATTGGAGGGATTCAATTTGTTTGACTTTCGTCAAAACAGACAAAAAAAATGCCTAACCCATTGAAGTGCATGCATGGAACACGAATGAGATGAATTCTTCACATCTCTTTCGTTTGACTCTTCTCCCTTGCATGCATCCTCACCTGTCTGTCTACCTTTGGTGTTCTAAGATTTTTTATGTTTCAGGGATCTTACCGACAATAATGTTCAAATGATGCCTAACCCATTTCTTGTTTTCGAACTAATAATAAAATGAAACTTAAACACTAAGTAGTCAGTCTTTTAGAAGGAATTGATGTTCTTGCATTGGTTCATTCTTATCAAAATCTATATATTATCACTGCTGTTACAGATTTGAAGTCTAATACTGCTGGTGAAGGCATCAGCTTTGGTTTGTCAAATTAGTTCCTCTCTGCTGGTGAGGTCAAGTAGTCTGTTCATCTCAATATTTAAAAACTTAATCAAAGCTTCTTGAACAATTTTAACATTTTTATTTAGTTTTTCTAAGTAGTCTTACAATTTTTTTATCTTTTTTTTTTTAAAAAGAACAGAGACTTGACTAAATTTGACGTGTGGCATGTTATATATATGCATTTTTTTTTTGTTTGGCTTGAGTCTAGCCTGATTGGAAGCTTATTAAAAAGCCTAAATTTTAAAATGAGCTAACAGGCCACGAGATGAATTTAAAATGAGAGTGTAAAAAATAATCTATCCTTACAGCTAATTATTCCCGTGTTTCGAACAGAGTAGTAGTCAACAATGTGTTATCTAAAGTGTGTGAAACAAATATATATATATATATATATAATACTAATTAGGCTCTGTGCACTTCTTCTCTCTCCGCCCATGAAATAAAGTTTTGTGCTTTTGCTGTCCAAAAGCTAAACCTTTCAAGGCTGCTTCTCATGTGTGAAGTATATTATTAAACATGTGGCATTTATTTATGTCCTTGTTAAGATTTTCTTCACTAGCCCAAGCATGTGACGTGAATATGATTTGGGGGCTCTATCATAATGAACCCGTTTGGGAAGGCGGTAGAGAAATACTTTTATATAAGTCGGGGTAAATATATGAAGGAAATTATCTCGTTTTACGAAAAAATATTGTTGAACGAGTTTTTAGACTCTCCAGAAGTGTTGCTAAATGGCACCAGTGAATGTGATTGAGGCCTATTAACAACGTTAAGTCCATTTTATTTGACCTGTTGATATAATATACTATTTATAAAATATTATCTGAAAAACATTGATACGATATTATCTGTAAATTAAAAATACAACCCACCCTTTAAGAAATAGTTGCCCCTAAATATGTGAAATCAAAGGAGTAAAGTATGCATGAAGTGATTTTTTCTCCTTCCTTTAGAAATATCATACAAAATGAGAACATAGACATACCTACACATCACTCTCCATCTCAAAATAGTGAAAATACACATCTCACGTCGACAAGAAAGATGAAATAAATTGTTAACAGAAATTGATTTAGTTAGTAAAGAGTTGCCTTATAATCCATAATGTTTCAAGTTCAGATTGCTTTCTATACATTAAAAATAGTTAGATCCATTAACAAAGTCACAATGATGGTGAAAAAGGAAACAACGTCACGGTCAACTGACAACGGCCAAAGCCCATAAGTACCCAGATATCCAAATTCCATTAGGAATGGAACTTATGTAGAGTATTTAGTTGTCCCATTGTAGCAAGGTGGTGAACGTCGCCAACGAGCCTTCGCAAAACAAATTTCTTATGCTGCACGAGGATCACCTTATGCCCTTGTGTGAGGGACACTTACACTCATATGATCACATTATCTGGAGGAAATTTTGAGCTTTGATTTCGATAGCTGAATGGCGCGTTGCAATGGGAAGGTTCGGATTCTCTTCTCGGTCTTATGGTCACGCTGTATCAGTTTTATCTGTTCCATTCGAACCCCTTTCACCGATACTGGGAAACAGTTCGAAGCCTATAACGATCAGAGAGTGCAAACAAATCCACGCAAAGCTCATAGTCTCTCAATGCATTTCAGAGATCCATTTAACAAACACCCTTTAAGCCTGTGCTTCAAGCGTGGTGCGTTCGACCAATGTCACCAATTGTTCGACCAAATGCCCCACAAGAATGTTGTCACCTGGACAACCTTAATTTCGGCTCATATTGGAACTGGGTCTTTTGAAAGAGCATTGAGCATGTTCAACGAAATGCGTGCTGTAGGTGAGAAGCCAAATGAGCATACATTCTCTACTTTGCTTCGGGCTTGTGTCAATCCTGCTTTGAGGAATGTGGGTTTGCAAATTATGGTATGATTATTCATTTTGGACTTGAGAGAGATAAATTTGCTGGGAGCTCGCTTGTTCATATGTATTTTAACACTGGCAATATGCTCGATAATGCCTGCCTCGCTTTTAACGATTTGTCAGAGAGAGATCACATTACATGGAATGTTATGATTTCTGGGTTTGCTCAATTTGGTGACTTTATTGAGGTTCAGAGATTTTTTTTTGAGATGCAGGAGGTGGATGGCTTGAACCCCGATGATGGTACAGTTGCGAGCTTCCTCAAGTGTTGTTCTTCATTAGATGAAGTAAAGCAAATTCATGGGCTTGCCTTCAAGTCTGCGTTCGCGAAGTTGATGTCGTTGTGGGTAGTGTTTTGGTAGACTTGTATGCAAAATGTGGGGATATTATTTCTTCCAGGAAAAAATATGATTCCATGGAGGAGAAAGACACCTTTGTGTGGAGTTCGATCATCTCGGGCTATGCCAAAAACAATAGAGGAGATAAAGCTGTTCAATTTTTCATAGATCTGTGCAGAAACGGGATGAAACCTAACCAACGTGTCTTATCAAGTACTCTAAAAGCTTGCGCTGAGAGTGAGGACTTGAAGACAGGAACTCAAGTTCATACCCACATGATTAAAAACGGATATCAATATGAATGTTTTGTGGCAAGTATGCTTTTGTCTCTCTCCGCTAATTTTGGCGAACTAGAAGATGTGGAAAAAGCTATTCAGAAGGATTGATGATAGAGATATTGTGGCATGGAACTCCATGCTCTTGGCTTATGCTCAGTTGGAGCAGGGATCTACTAGTTGCATGCAACTGTTTCTAGAGCTTCACCGATCAACCTCTTTGTAAATTGAAGGAAGCACTATAGTAGCCGTTTTGAAGTCTTGTCAGAGCAGTTCAGATTTGCTTGCAGGCAGACAAATTCATTCTCTCATACTGAAATCTAGTGCAAGCCATCATACTGTGGTAGGGAATGCTGTAATTTCCATGTACTCGGAGTGCGGAGAAATTGATGATGCCTATAAAGTCTTTGTTGACGTTGTTCAGAAAGATGCCAGTTCATGGAGTTCGATCATTGGGGCTTATCAAAAAAATGGGAAAGAGTTAGAAGCTTTAGCTCTTTGCAAAATGATGTTGGCTGGCGGGATCTCCTTCACCAGTTATAGCCTTCCATCGTGTATTGCAGCTTGCTCGCAGCTTTCGGCTATGGCTGTGGGTAAACAATTCCATGGCTTTACCGTCAAGTCTGGTTTCACCTATGACCTTTAGGTTGGGAGTTCAATTATAGACATGTATGCCAAATGCGGAAACATGGAAGAGTCGGAGAAAGTTTTTGCTGAACAATCAAATCCAAACGAAGTGATGTATAATGCCATGATCTGTGGATGTGCACATCATGGAAAAGCTCATAAAGCTATAGAATTATTTGGTAAAATGGAAAAGTTAGATTTGATTCCTAATCGAGTGACTTTCTTGGCAGTTCTATCAGCTTGTAGTCATGTTGGCTACGTAGATGAAAGCTTGTATTATTTCACATTGATGTTGAACAAATACAAGACGAAGCCAGAATCTATGCATTATTCATGTCTGGTTGATGCTTATGGTCGAGCCGGAAGGCTTGAGGAAGCTTGCCAGATAGTGGAAAAGGACGGAAGTGAACCGGCATGGAGAATGTTACTGAGTGCTTGTAACAGTTATGGTAACACAGAAATTGCAGAAAAATCTGGAATGAAACTGTAGAGTTGAATCCCCATGATCATGCTTCATATGTTCTTCTTTCAAATGTTTACACCAGAGAGGGAAAATGGGAAGGAGCTCTCAAATGGGAAGCGGAAATGGCTAAGATTCGTGCGAAGAAAGATGCAGGAACTAGCTGGTTGATATGAAGATCACAGAAATCCGGTATGCAAGCTTGTAATTGTGGAGATGTTTATGGGTATGACTTGCTGTTCGTGTTTGGATGGATTGTTAAGACTGACGATTTTTTCTTCTTTGAAAAAGAATGTTAGAAAGAGGGAGTGTATTTGATTTATCTCATGTAGAGTTTTTTCAAAAAAAAAAAATGGAGAAAATTACCCATGAACCCGTGAGTTTTAAGGAATTTAACATTTATAAATTTTATTTGTAAATAACAAGACTTGTGAGCATGTGAGTTTTGGTTCCGCTGAATGGCAACAGCCAGGAAGTAAAAAAGGAAGATCAATGGGCTGCATTTAAATGACACAAATGCTCTTCAAGTTACATTATATGACACTTCATTAAATCAATCAAATTACTAAATATAATAACATGACAATTCCTTTTTTAATTTAATTAACAATCTTTTTGTAAAGAAAATTTTCTGCACAAAAATAAAGGGTAGAAAAGTCATCATAACTTTTAAAAAAGTCATGCGTCTTAACCTCTCAATAGTATAAGAAATTTCCAATATATACATTTTAAAGAATACATTTAATAACTACCAGCTCAATTGCAATAAAATAAAAAAATATGAATTAATTTATTCACTAATTCAAAAATCCATTTGATTTTGGGTCCCAGTGATATAAGCGCGTAGTACAAAAAGAAAATTAGAAGTGAAACTAGCATGTACTTTAGAGCTGCAGCTGTGAAATTGAATTGAGTTAACAAAATTCTAAATTTTTACAAGTGATGCCAATATTCCTATAGTACATGTGCATTGTAGGATCACCAATTCTTGCCAACTTAAATCTAGGGTAAACACCCTAAGCAGCTTGCTGTCTTCTGCCATTGGAAGACGAAGATCTTGACAACCTAGTTGGCATCGATGAGGCGGCAAATGAATTTGCTAACTCTAGTGGATACTATTAACCAAGGTATTATCCCAACCTGCAATGATATTAGAAAATTTAAAGACATTCAGAGAGAGAGAGAGAGAGAGAGAGAACCATTGGATCATTCCATGCATTCTCTTTAATTATAGTTTGAAAAAGAAAATGAAGGACATGTTTGACCGACAGCCACCAGGTTTTCACACGTTACTAAACACCCCCCGGGGGCCCAAGTTACTACTGGAGTACAAGTAGAATACAGAGGGTGAAGCTAATGTTAGTAATGTCTGATTGAAAATCCCATATCAATTGATACAGACATTGTTTTCAGATAAACTGAATATGCAGGTGGCCACCACCCCAAGATGTTAAAGATATTGATGCACAAGAACGAAAAAAATATTGAGATATATGGCTTCTTAAACCAAGGGAAGGTGTTCAGTCTTTTACCATGATTTTGTTGTTTTGAACTCCTCCCGCTTTCCAGGATAGTAATTTCCCTACGAAAGAACACAAGTTTCTAGGTTAAAACAAAAGGCATGCAATTCTGCTTGTCTTCATTTGAAAAGTTTCATCAGAATATCTAAACAGGAAAATAAGCCGATAAAATCATGCAGGGCTTGAACCGACCATGTGAGATAGCATAACATAAAATGAAAACTAATCAGTATTACCGAAAGGTTGCACAAGTTGCTGTGATATAGTAGCCACAGGAACCTTCCAAAACCAGATAAGCAGCACTAAATATATTACAACCTACATCCCACAATCAAATAAACATCTCATGAGAGGCTCAATAAAGAACACATTTAGAGTTTTTGAAAAACAAAGAAAAGGGTTACATGATAAAACACCTTTGAAATGAGCAGAACTCTCGAGTATGAATCATTCTCCTTGCTCTGCATATATTGATCTGCAGTTAAATTCGATCTATTTTACTTCCGCCCCACAGGACTCTAAGAGTATTAAATAGAAGAATAGAAAAAGAAATAATAACAAAAAATGAGAACAACAACTAGAGTAATGAAGCAGGACAGACAATACCCATAACTAATTCACAGCTTGTTGCTAAGAGTTATTTTCATCTTTATCCACACGTACCATATGGAACCATATCACCTCTAAATTCTTCAATAATGTAACCAACAATTTATTATCCAAACGCATTTTAAATATTCATGTCATCAAGACTTGAGCAGACATTTACAAAGAACAGTTCCAAATTTGGGGCATTGCTATCTCTGCCAGAATGTAAATACAAAGAATGTAGGATATTGCAACAGGAAACAATCTCACAGTTTGCAAGTTCCTTCTCCTTGGTAGCTGCTACTCTTTTAAGCTTTGCAGCATGAGCAAACGTTGATGGCCTGAAACCACAAAAAAACCGACTCGACTCTTACATACATATTTGAAATTCCAGATTTATGTTGGCATAGGATCAAAGTTATTCCCCTTGTTTAAAATATTTCTATAAGCAGTCACATCTATATTGACATCTAAGTTGGATAATACAATTTGGCAACAAAAATAAGGGAACAAAAATAAATATTAAAATTATCAATCTTGTTCGATTCAAAATTCCTTCTATTAAAAAAAACAAAAAAAAAAACTCCACGCTTTGTTATTGTAACCTGCTGGAAGTGGTATTAGGTAAAATACATGCATTACTCACTGTGACAAGGAGCTTGCCTCCTTATAGAGCTCCTTTATCTCTCTACGCAACTGAGCCTCTTTCCCATTATTGGGTCCCTTCTGTAGCAAAAGCACATAGCTAAAAGAAATGAGTATTGCATTCAACAATTAATGCATTACGGAGCACATGCTACCAAGCGCATTTGAGTGTTTCTTCCCTGGGATAAAAACTAAGCCCATATGAAGTTCCTAAGATTCAGACTGTTTTGGTGGTAAAAAAGGATAATATATTATTGTATGGAAATTATGTCTATTTTGTCTCGTAAAAAGTCCATAATCTGGTATTGATCAATTACTAACACTGGTTGCGGTACACTTTAGCAACCGAAACACTGGTTGTAGTTTGGACATGTGCAAAGAAGGTTGTTAAAGGCACCAGTAATGAGGGTGGACCAAACAGTGTAGATTTCTCTGAGAAGGAGTAAAGGAAAACCGAAGCGCACTCTTAACAACGTCCTAAAAAGGGATATTTTGGTTAATAATCTATTCAAATATATAGTTTATGATAGAGTACAATGATATCATTAGATCCATGTAGCCAACCGCACCTAGTGAAACAAGGCTTTGTTTTTGAAGAAAATTATAGATTATGTACAGGGTTAGAAACTAGAATTCAACTTGGAGCATTAACAGTTTAACCAAGAATACCACCATCGTTAATTCAGTATATAGTCACATAGAAGTGCATAATATCTTTGACATCTCAATAGTACACGACTACACCCTGCAATAGCCTGGAAAATTCATTCCGTAACATGATTGATAGACAATATCTAGGACATGGCTATTTTGCATTTGACACTCTTGGCCATAAGCCCTACAGTAGCATAAGAACTTTATCGGTGACATGATTGGAATTAGACACGTCTCCATGCATCACTGGGACTATGAGGCAAACTCCATATGGCTTTGAATAATGTGATTTGTTATAAATTCTATATTATGTATTGATATTGGCAATGATATGTAGATTCATCACAAGATCTTGAAGGACGTAGAAAATAGTGTAGAAAGTTTGCGAGATAATTATCAAGAACAAGACTGTAATGAAGACAAAGTTTGGTCGGGTGCAAAATCATCAGGCTCTACCATACTGTTATGGATCCAACAAGAAGAGAACGCCCAGATATTATTGAAGCCCATGACCGGACGGCCCATATGAGGAAAGTACCAGGATGAAGAAGACTTGGAAGATCCGGGAGATGGAAGATGCTGGAGGGAATATAAGGGGGAAGCAACAACGAGAGGGGTGTGGAATTAGTTATGAGTCTTCCCTCTCTTCAAACCAACTTTCTTTCTTTCCTTCTGTAATTCTTTCTTTCTTGCTGCCATCTTTCTGTATCCCCTGATGTATCTTGCTGTTATCTTTCTTCCGTGTAATCCTCCTTCAGTGTATTGAACCACAGTAAGATCAATATATCAGTTTCCACTTAAGCCACACGATTGCTCTGAACGAATTTATCTGCACATCTCATCAATATTACCGAATCGCACTTTTGCCCATTACACATACCACAACTTGGGAAATTTCAATTTCACGTTGTGGTGTACAAAACCAGGCAACGACTCCAATTGTTCATGAAAGAACGTTGCGAAAACACAACTAAACAGAGCGTTGAAAGGAAAACCATTTCCTAGGTCATGTTCAGAAAGTGAAGCTTGACTGAACGTCATCAAAACCCAAATGTAGATAAAAGACCGCTGAATTCTGAAATCCTGCCCGCTAGCCATGAAATATCCCACCTCATATGCAACAATCACAACGTCTATGCCGCGCAATACACAGTTCTTTAAGCCCCCACAGATAGCAAAATACAAATAACTAAATGTGTTTGGATCCAGATTTCAAAACGATGATTCATATGATTACAAAAAACTATCGTCCCCCAAAAGAAAATAC
>JANTPZ010099967.1:0-14846 GCA_025593235.1 Vachellia pachyceras
CATCCCCAACACTGTAACATGTTAAGCGAATCCCATGAAACATCCTGCGAGCAATGTAGGCCTCGAAAGCGTACTTCTTGTCAGATCTTTTCGCGTAAACGGCTTCATTTTCAATAATACACTTGGCAGCCAAATTAAGGTCCCAACCTGATGCTTTCATCAAACTAATTAAAGGTTTAGCAAAATCATGAATGCTTTTTGAAGCTGCCTTCAAAACATCTTGGAACTTAGTGACACTCAAAACGCTCGTCGCTTTCCTCTTCTCTAGATCGATCCGCTTGATCTTCTTTGCCATTGCTTTATTCCCCATCTCCAAACCCTGAAGCTCTTGCCCTAACCGGAGAATCTCAGAGTCTTTAGCACTATTCTGAGACTTCAGCTTCCCTAGCAACGCCTCTTTGGCCTTCATCTCAGCCCGTGAGGGACGAGAACTTTGTGACACATTGACTCTTGCTTTCCTGTATTGTCTCAGCTCATAATCGCGCTTGAACTTACATAGTTTATCGAGCTCAGCAACTACTTTAGCATCGGCAGCAACAATCTTGTGGGGGTCATAGGGGATGTGAGCTTGCTGAAGCTGGAGATATGCTAGTTTCAGGGATGAAACTGAGTCAAACATCTTCATGAAGTCAACACTAGCACGAGCATCATCATCCTCTTTCGCCGGAACTTCAATGGGATGAGGATGAACTTTCTCAACAAGGCTTTTAGTCTTTTCCTCGATTGAAACATCACTGCTAGCACCAACAATACTTCTGATTCCACTTAAAGGAGCATCATTGAAGATTGGTTTGTGCAAGTGAGGGAGATTGGGGATTACAGAGGAGAAGACCCAATGGATTTCAGTTTACAAACTTTGGTGAACTTGGAGACGATCTCTGATATGCTTGAGTTGGGTTTGATAATAGGTTTCTGAGCATTTGGGCTTTCCATTGCTGAAGAAAGATCAAACCTTATACTAAGCGATTTGAGAAATCAGAAGAAGAAAGCCGGGTTTTGGATTTTAATAAGCCCGCATATCATAAACCCTAATTACCCAGCAAGACACGTATTTCCTGGCAAAATGCCAAAAACTCGAGTAGTGCAGTGGAGGCAAGTAGCATCTCAGGTTTATTGAAAAAGAAAATAGCGAATGGAAGGTTTTTTCCCCTTCAAGACTCAAAGAACTTGCTTTCACGGTTTGAAGATAACCCAACGGAGATTGACACTTAAAGGTGAAATGCAAAAAGAAGAGAGAGAAGCAACTAGAACAAATGGGGATGTCAGAGCAGAGCAAGAATGCATAGCAGTGGCAGAAGCACACCTAAGGCTGACGCAACATTTGGAGTTGGAGGAGAGAACGGCGACGCTTAAAGGGGTTCTGGATGGTGGGAGCATCGGAGGAAATCACGACGGTCGGAGGGCGTCGCTACGGGATGGCAGCATCTGACATTTTGAAAGTTCGAAGCTTGTGTGAAGGCGTGCGCGTGAGAGCTCCGGAGCGACCCTAGTCTTTCGCATTTTTATAAAGAGTAGGGTCAAATTCATTCGAATGACCCTACTCTTTATAAACGGTTTAGAAAGTTTAAACTTTAAAATGATGTAACTTTCTCATTTTAGCTTTAAATTTTACACATGACCTATCATTAGAAATACCTTTGAGTCTAGTTTCAAATGGAATAGGTTTCATATCAATTGAAGATCTGTATTGAGAGATAACATCAAAAAACCGAACATATGTTTGGAATATACGTATTCCTGACCCATGTTTGGTTTTTTTCCAATATCTCTCAAATCAGAAATTATATCATTCTGAAATTTATTTTATTGGAAAGTAGACTCAAATGGGTTTCCAATGATAGATCATTTGTCAAATTTGGAGTTGAAATGAGCAAGTTACAGCATTTTGAAATTTAATCATTCTAAACCGTTTATAAAGAGTAAACTCATTCGAATGAGCTTTTTTTTTCCATTCGAATGAACTTTATAAACTGAATTTTCCCCCAACCGTATAGAAAGTGAACTTTCTACACTTTTGGAGGGGACTTTCTAAACCGTTTGGGAAAATTTCGGTTTAGAAAGTTCATTCGAATGGAAAAAAAGATCATTGAATGACCATACTCTTTATAAAAGGTTTAGAAAGCTTAAACTTCAAAATACTGTAACTTCCTCATTTTAGCTCTAAATTTTACACATGACCTATCATTAGAAATACCTTTGAGTCTAGTTTCAAATGGAATAGGTTTCATATCAATTGAAGATCTGGATTGAGAGATATCATCAAAAAATCAAACATATGTCTGGAATATACGTATTCCTGACCCATGTTTGGTTTTTTTCCAATATCTCTCAATCAGAAATTATATTATTCTGAAATTTGTTTCATTGGAAAGTATACTCAAATGTATTTCCAATGATAGGTCATTTGTCAAATTTGGAGTTGAAATGAGCAAGTTACAGCATTTTGAAGTTCAAGCTTTCTAAACCGTTTATAAAGAGTAAACTCATTCGAATGAGCTTTTTTTCCATTCGAATGAACTTTCTAAATCGAATTTTCCCCCAACGGTGTAGAAAGTGAACTTTTTACACCTTTGGAGGGGACTTTCTAAACTTTTGGGGAAAAATTCGGTTTAGAAAATTCATTCGAATGGAAAAAAAGCTCATTCGAATTACCCTACTCTTTATAAACGGTTTAGAAAACTTGAACTTCAAAATGCTGTAACTTCCTCATTTTAGCTTCAAATTTTACAAATGACATATCATTAGAAATCCCTTTGAGTCTAGTTTCAAATTCAATATATTTTATTTCAATTGAAGATCTTGATTGAGAGATATCATCAAAAAACCGAACATATGTCTGAAATATACGTATTTCTAACCCATGTTTGGTTTTTTTCCAATATCTCTCAAAATACTAATCTAATGGCTGTGAAACTTATGCCATTCGAAACTAGACTCAAAGATCTTTTCAATAATAGGTCATTTGTCAATTTTGGAGTTGAGATGAGGAAGTTACATTATTTTAAACTTTCACCTTTATAAAATGTTTTCCCACTCTCAATTCGATTCAAATAATGAGGCTAATCGATTCAGAATGTATGCTTTCTAAACCGTGCAATAATACGGCGGCTTAGAAATACTTAATCGAATCAGATAAGAATTTAATCGAATCCATCACTTCATTTCCTTTAAACTTGGGTGAAGACGCGCGAGATACTGAAGGCTTTTGTTTCAGAGGCAATGAGAACATTTTCTTTAAACTTGGGTAAAGACGCGTGAGGTACTATCATCTGTCTAAAATTTAAAATTTTGAATCACCTTTCTAAGATTCACTATTTTCAAGGTACATTTTCCATCATTTTTCCTTATAATTTTAGGAAAAATAAATAAATGCAAATATATTCTTTCATTCTTTTGATGGGATCCGCAAGTAGCGATAGGATCAGTGTCTGGGAATTCGGTATCCGATCTCAGCCGTTGGACCATATGTGGGCCCTGCGATGACTAAAACGACATCAGTGGTGACGAATCTACGCTGGTTTTCCCTTTGGATTTTGAATCCATATGTAAATTTACGATTTAAAAAAAGTCCATTTGTGCTTTTGCTTCTAATTAAAAAAATAAGTGAAATTGGCAAGAATAATGTTTCAAAAAAATGGCAAGAATATTGTTATAAATAAATTACACACAATATTTTTTTGGATACATTATATGTCAAGAATATTGTTATAAATAGGTTACACGCAATATGGGCCCATATTCAACGGTCTGTATTAGTATTTGGGTTAAAGAAATCAGGCTTAATATCATCACAATAGGGCCTGAGTCAATTGGGCCGCCACTGGAGAAAAGCCCGCTCTTCTTTGTTTTGGGCCGGTGCTGTGGACAAACTTCTTGTCCGCTTTGTCCTGTCATCCTCCACATGTTGGGTTATTCTTCCCTTATTTTTTATTTCGTGGTCTCATGCGCAGGTATTTTAATCAGTTAGTTTTACAATGAATGAATGAATCAAATACCCATTTGACCCTCTTTTTTTATAACTGGTAAGGGGTGAGGATTTTGATTCGAGCAGGTGAGATCTTTTAGGGGATGAAGATAACTGAGGATGGTTTAAATATTGGAGCAGACATATGAGGAGGAACTAGCTCCCACATCTTTAAGATTGTTCATGTATCTATCGCAGTCACAGCATTTGATTTGTCTGTGTCCATCTAAATATGGTGATTGAGACTGGGGGAGATGTTGATGCAGGAAGTTGGAGGTGTAAGGAAGAATAGTTTTTTTTAGAGTTTGAAGTAAAACCTAATTTTGAAAAGGTGTTTGTGTTTGAGAACTTATTATGAAAGTAGCTTTTACGGATTTCAAAGTAAAACCTAGGTTTTAAAAATGTAATTGCATTTGAGAAGATACAATGAAAATAGCTTTTACGGATTAGGAAAGAGGAAAGACAAAGAATGAAGAAAAGGGAAAATTTATTAGAAAAGAATGTGTGATTTAATAAGAAAATAATTTTTTTTAAAAGAAGAATTCAAATAGAGATTTTATCTCTAAAATGATGTGTACAAGCTTGCGGTCTTGTACCATTTTTTGAGTGAGAACGAAGCAAAGTTGATAGGTGAGACTTGTTCGTCATATAGCACAACCTGCTTCTTTGCAGTATTTCACCAACTTCACCACCTTAGAGGGGGGGGGGGGATTAGGAGCAACACATCGAGCATTAGAAATCTTCGACCCATGATCTTGTACACATCATCTTTGATTGACGTAAAGTCCCTGATTTTAACTCATTATCTTCTTTCTCATCAATATTTTCATTAACTTCGGTACCCACACGCGTGGGATTGTTGACAGCTCTGAGTCTGAGGTCCTGTGACCATATCTCTGGATATGATGAGAACTCGAAAGAAATGGAATATCAACAAAGTTGACATTAATGCAGGAGACCCATCCAAGTTTTTTCTAATGATGAAGTTGAAGTAAGACCATGTTTGGCTTAACGCCATGGATGCTGCAAGAAAACAACAGGATCAATTCTATCCATGAGAATGCAGTTTAAAGATTTAGAATATTTATCCTATTTATAATTTATTGCAAGTACAGTATCATATCTAGTTAGATCCCATCATTTCATAAATAACCTGAAGTCCTGATTAATTAACTGTGCTGCTTTTTATTTATAAATGCAAAGAGTGATAGTGAATTTTGTTATAAATATATATTGATCACTTTTTAATATTTTCTTGGAATCCTAAAAAACAGAGGGGCCCCGGGCTTTCAGTTTCAAGAAGGCTCCCACACATCGCAGGCTTTTCACACACCATATTGCCAGATCCAACATAGAGGAAATAGAACAAACACCTCATGTGATATCTGAATATACGGAAAGGCCACCATATACTGTGCTTCATATGAGAACAAAGGTTTGATCTTGTGATCAATGAATGCCCTATCAATAGCATCTGGCCTCTGCCCCTTAATCCACACTCCGCTCTTGAGTTAGCAAGTTCCACAACTCAGCAAATCAAACCCATTTGACAATTTACGTATTAAAAAGATTTCCCTTAGCCCATTTTTAGAAATCCCATCCAAAATGGATGTTCACCTAAACCATACTCAGAGTTGGAAACTTTGATTCTAATTGCGTTCATTTAAGAGAATCTGAGTTGCACAAATGGGAAAAAACCAGAGACCATACAGCACAATTATAAATCCCCTATTTAGATAGTAAATACTTGAAACTGTGCACCTGTTTTATGGGCATATGAAAGTTACGCTTGCCAAATTATTACTTATTCTCAGAATCTAGAAAGCTGCATCCCTCTTTTTTCCATCATCCAAACACGTGTAGTGCAAAATATAGAGTCTATAACTGTAAATTCTCGGGTGGATCGTCCTTGTGAGAACAGCCTCACCATGAAATAATCAAGGTTCACAGCCAAGTTGCAGAGGTGGCACCGTACATCCCCCCCCCCCGGGGGAGCATGATCCGCTCTTTCTCATCCCCAAAGAGTCCAGCTCTGAAACAGGGCTAAACAATGAAAATTGTACTTATTTGAAATCTTAAGTATATTTCGAATCCTTAATGCAAGTACCAATATATTCCAAAGCAACTCAACCCATCACTCCTTGCCGCCTCAACCAGAATCAGCATAGAACAAGCAGAACCCAATTATTTCAATGTAAGAGAATCATTTTTCAAATCCGTAATTACAATGAAGTGACAGCTGATAAAAAGCACGGAAGGCGCAGTTAAAAAATTGAAATGGTATTTGTTCAAGTGTTTTGTGTGAGATACAGCCACAACTCAAAGCGAAGAAGGAAGGAAGAAAACAGAGGAAGCAAGCAAGCAAAGACTGGTGACTTGGTGAGGATGGTGGATAGGCTGAGAAAGAAAATTGAGGATCCAAATATTCAATAGATCCTCCACTCTATTATTTTAATCTCTTTTGTTTGCACTTTACATTCCTTCATCATATAGTAAAACGCACCATTCCATATATTTCACTCAATTTTCCCCAACTCTTCACTCTTATCTATCTGAACCTACTTCTCACATCACATGAGCTAGCTAGCTGTCTAGCTAGCCAGATAGATAGTTGCCTCTTTTCCACAACAAACCAAAACAGAGGGGGAAACAAGAAAGTTGAAAAAACACTGAAGGGGATGTGATTTTGATCTGAGATAAATGCACTGTTGGGAATTATTTAGCTTAGCTTGACAATCTGCATGGAACGTACAATACCTGGCTTCTTTAAACCCTATTATTGGTCCTCCTCAAAGGGTCAGAATTAGAGAGAGGGAGCGGGGGAGAGGGGGAGAGAAAGGGGTCTGTCGGAGTTCAGGATAAATTTACAGCCATATTCTCAGTGATTGCTTATTCTGCAGCTATTGGTGGCTTGTTCTTGTTCATGGAGGGTAAGAGAATGATCAGTCTTAGGCTTATACACAAAATCCATCTTTCTTTCAGTTTCTGTTTCTTTCCTGTCTTCGTCGTCTTCTTATGCTGCACAGTACTCCTCAGCAGTGCATGTTCAGGTATGTAATTCATTCTCGCCATTTTTATGATCTTTTAGGTCTCACTACACCTTCGGCTAACACTTGTTACGACTCTGTTCATTCTGTAATACAGATACTAGCAGGTCTAGTCCCTCCTTCGCCAAAGCTGATGCAGATTTGCAGGTAGGGTTGTTCTGTTTCTTGTTATATAAACTTGTGTTCGAATACATACACACATATATATATATATACATATGCCTTGTTCCGATTTAATTTCTAGCACTCTGAGGCTCTTAGCTCTAACCATCATGATGTATCAGATTACCAGAATATATAAACAAAAGCGGTGCTTTTTGTTAAGAAAAAATGAATTTAAGATGGTCACTGACATTTAGGGCGAAGATATTGACATTCGGTCCTCAATAGTGACAAGGCATCTAGGGTGGCTGTGTGCAACTAGGATCATCTTGTTTTTAACAAGTATATGATATATTTTTAGGTGAATAATCGAAAATCAATAAAATACTTGGTAATTTTTTATCATCATCATTATTCCTTTCAGGTACGTAACACGTACTTTAAAAAAACCATACGTAAAATGTTGGGGGAGGGGGATCATAAGTAGAGACAGTGATTTTATATTTAAATTCAACACATGCATGAGTACGAAGAACCACTAATAATGGTATTAAACAAGAGAGGAAGTAAAAAATTAAGTGAAATTACAATCAAGTCCTAAATAGAATAATTAATGCATAAAATGTTATAAAAATTTATAAAATTACTATAAGATTCAAAGAGTAACAGCTGGAATTGTTAATGAAAGCTGATCATGTTGTTAATGATAACATCAATAGCTACTTAAAAATCTTTTATATGACAATAAACACGGCATGATTCAAATGCACCAACGTGTTTGTACGATCCCTTTTGCTCGTGCATGACTGAATTAAAAGTTTATGCTACTTTAACTTTTAGTCACTATTTAAAGAGTAATTTGATTAGTTGAGGAATTTTTTTTATAAATATGAAAGATAGAATAATTTATTATGTAGCTGTTACAATCACATCAACAGTTAATGCCTTCCATTAGATTTCGCGCCCTTATGTACGATAATGTTCCTGATATTGAATTATTGATTGAATTGTACTATTTTGACATTTTTTTCGTTTTTAAATTTTTTATAATTTATTCAAAATATTTTAAAAAAGGTCTAAAAGTAAAGAAAAAGCAAGGGAAGAGAGGCACCTGAAATAGCTCAAACAGGGGAGTCAGATACGGATGAAAGGGGCCAAATTGGGTGCAGGTACAGGAACTGCAGCAACGTGAGCCGTCAGATGCTAACTACATCCTCAGCTTAGGTGTCACACGTGGGTCTTGGTCCCATCTGCTTCCTTTCGCACTCACACCCCGCGCGCACGTTAGAATCGCTCACATCGTTTCTCGTTTTTTTGTCGCCTTCCCCCACTCTTCCCGGTAAATTGCACCGTCCACCTCTGGGGGTGGGGGCAATGCTCAGCGCTCTTACCGCACACCTCACCCCTCATCACTGACAAATACGAGTATTTAATTGCTTTGACCGTTTTAAAAAAACAATTACACGCTCATTTAATCCGCTTGGAAAAAAGATCTGCAGAATAAATTATGATTCACATGATGTTTTGGTGAAGTTCATGGTGTATAAAGATCGGGAGTCTATTAATGCATTATAATAGACTTGTTGGATGAGTGGAACTTATTTGATTAATGTTGTTATTGTTTTGTGTGAAAGCAGGGATGTGGGGAGAGAAATGGAGGAGGGGTGAGGATGCTGGGTGGGCCGGGGTCAGCGCCACCGCGATGCTTGTCGAAATGCGGGAGGTGCAGGCCGTGCAGGCCGGTGCATGTGCCGGTGCCACCGGGGACGCCGGTCACCGCCGAGTACTACCCAGAAGCCTGGAGGTGCAAGTGCGGCAATAAGCTGTACATGCCATGAGCATGAACCCGCCGCATAATCGTCTCATGCCTATTTCTGCAATTAAGAGCATTATTGAATTCCAGTTGTGTGTACTAGAAGGAAGAATCATGAAAACGACGATGATGCATGGGAATGGCGAGAAGTGTTGGGAGTAAATTTAATGAAGTTACAGAGAGACTTGGCCACTAGTGGTTGGAATTTAGCGTATGTTTTTTGTGTTGCTTTTCAAGATATGAAATGAAGAAGAGCCGCCCACCCACTTTGCAGTGTCCCTTCGTTTTTAGCTCAGACTTCAGACCCGTGCCCTCAGTACCTTGTCCCCCTTCATTTATCTCTTCCTTTTTGCACTTCCAAAAGGTTTTTTTTTTGGTTCCAAATATAAATTATCTTCGAGAAAACGACAAAATTTCTTTACTCCCAGGATGGCTGGGAACAGAGTGGTGGGCCTCATAAAATGATGGTTGAGAACTGATACTGATGGGGATTCACTGTAGGCATCAGACACCCCTTTTTTTACTTTCGAATTTTATTTTTTGGTTAAGCCCAAACTTGACAGGAAAAAAATCGGGCCAACTTTAGTTGCTCCATTCAACTCGCAGGCCCAAGTTTTTGAGGTCCAGAATGTTGCATTTAGAATTTCATGGTCTTTTAGTTGGGGGACATGTGTGTTTGGTAAAAGAAATAATAATGTATTCTTCATAACTTAGTTTATGGAATAGGCGTTCATTAGCAACATAGTTACCTATGCACTGGTTTGAGATTATGCTCATACCAAACTACGTAATCCAAAAAGAGAATCAGGCACATGACAAGCTGTGTTTAGGTGCGTGATGTATGTATAGCAAGTCTACGGCATAATATGGACAATTGGTCCGAAATTCACATGTATGATCCGGTACATGTCTGACACCGATGCACAATGAGTAGTTACAGGGAGGCAGCTGAGTAATAAATAACGCGGGGGGTGGTTTTGGGGGGCAGGTACGAGGAGCTAAAAGCTGGCTGGGTTCGGCTACGTGTCGTTTTGTAGCGCCACCTGACCTGACTTGGCTTCCGGATAGGTCCGTGAAGTCGCAGCACCGGAAGAGAAGCCACGTGTCGTTTTTATGTTAATGGAAGATATATACCAGAATCCCCTTCAATCTAGTACTGGGAAAACGGGTCCAATCCGCGGGTTGAGCCCGTCAAACCGCGGCAGGCGGGCCCTTTTTTTATTTTTTAAAATTTTTTAAAAAATAATACTTTTATATCTTTAATAAGAAGATGATGATGTTTCAATGGCTTCAAATATTATTTTAAACCTTATTATTTCATCTTAAATGCATACTTACTTTGGAAATTGTTGATTATGTATTATGTTTTTGTATTATAAACATTGTTAATTATATTTTTTAGAAATGTATTGTATTTTTCATCCGAAAAATCAAATAGAATTTGTAAATTTTATGTAAATTTGTTGTATTATTTTTTTAAAAATAAAATTTTAATAAAATAATAATAAATAAAATGGCAGCCCGTTGTAAAACGGGCCCCAACCCGTTTCCCAGCACTACTTGGGAGAGTTTGGCTAACTAATCAGTAGTGGAAGTCCCATTTTTTAAAGCTTATTTAGTAGTCCGGTCGATAATTAATTTTATGGAGCTTGATGTAAAACTTAATTTTTAAAGAATAAATTTTAGGAGAATAACTTTTACGAATAATGAGGTAAAACTTATACTTTGAAAAGTGATTGTATTTGAAAAGTTACAATGAGAATAATTTTTACAAATTCTGTGATAAAAAGTAAATAGAAAAAGGAAAAAAGGAAAAAAAGAGAAAAAGTAAAATTTATTGGGAGAAATAATTAATTTGACAAGAAAAATATTTTTTCCAAAGTTTAGATTTCAAAACGATATTTTGTCTTCAAAATAATATTTCTAAAAAATATGAGTACTTAAATAAAATCTATATTTTATGGTTTTATCGCAAAATATAAGATTTGTAATGTGGTGTCAAAAGAGCCCTTAAAGCACATATATGTCATGGAAGTATCCGAGAAGTGGAAGCCCCGCCACTAGGCTTATGTGGAGAAAAATTAGAGTGAATGAAATAATTATGGCAATCGATTGCCTAAATGTAATTTGGATTATGGGATATATGGCTATATGATTATCCTGATTGTCACTTATTTGTACAGAGAATGTTAATAATGTCACGCTTTAGCTATATATTCCTAAGGAATCAATGCGGCTGGTCGTGAGTCCATTCTGCAGCAACTCCAATGATGCGCCCCAGCCCCTCAATGTGCTTGTTTGAGAACTCTGTTGGGAAAATGGATTTTGCAGATTTTGAGGCATTTTGAGAATTTCGAGATGGTTTTACGGATTTCAATATGGTTTTTATGAATTTCGAGATGGTTTTTACAGATTTCGAGATGATTTTGTCTCGACTTATATGCACCGTTTGGGAAAATGGCTTTTCAAACAGGCACATTAACGTTGTCCATCGATTCCTACCTTTTAGCTCCCAAACATCCCAATTAAATTAATTGATGCTCGCGGCTCCTCCAGCTCCTTATCAACCACTGATCACCAACCACGTATCAACGTATATAAATACACGCAATACATATTATATATATAACCTGCCTTTCTTATGAAATAAGTGAGTCTTTTTATTTATTTTTAAAGCACAGGTAAGAAGCGTTGAGAGCAGCATGCGTGAGAAGTAGACAATATTATTGTCAAGGCCAACTAATAGCCTGATAAGATATTAAATTACAAGAGCGATTAAAGTTAAACTCATCGGCCCGGTTAATTAATTGACTAATCAGCATCCGGTCAATAAATTAAGGCGATGTAGAGTGAGATTAAGATATGGTAAAGTTCCAACTTCACTGCTACTATACTTTGAGAGAGATTTGAATTCAATCTCAGTATTAATAATTATTGGTGACTAATTAATGAGCAAATTGACAGACGATGGTTTTAACCCAACAAGCCCCAGCCTCAACCCGACAATTTATTAGATTATTAGCTTAATCCTACGCACCTTCTTTCCTTAGCGTATAAAAAGGAGGAAAATAGTGGTAATAGAGTTCAATTATTTGCGAAAGAGACAATTAATATATGCATGCATGGAAGGGGACGACTCAGTGGAGTATTGAGGTGTCAATAATGAAGTTTACTCCACGGATCTGGTTTTTTTAATATATATTCTCTCAAGGATACCAAAAAAAGAAAAACATTATTTTTTTATAACAATAGGACAGATTATTTTAAAGCGCCATCGACTGGGTGCTGCCGCCATCTCATCATGTCCGCGGTCAAGTTAGGTTCACAGAATAATGGAATATACGTCCGAAAAGTTTGCTTACTTTCATGTTTAACAGTATTTTTTAAAAAAATAAGATTATCTTCTTCACATATTTATTTCGATTTACATAAAAGTACTTTTCTGTCAGGATCTCAAACGGATCCTATATCTATTTGAAATAATTTGGCTAATAGTATTTATTACAATAAACGTAAATTCTTGAATTATTTCGTCAGGAGTTACACCATCTTTGCCAGTTGATTTTGGCTGTGTTTGGGGGAGTGTTTATACTCTCTAAAAGTACGTTTAATACTGTTTTTCTGTAAAATGAGATAATCCCCTTCATATATTTACCTCGACTTACGTAAAAGTATTTCTCTACCACATTCCCAAACGAATCATTTATCTTACTGATGTATGTAACCAGTATATAATCGGTGCATCACCATATGTGAGCTAATTAAAAATTATTTAAAAGAATAAAATTTAGTTGAATTTTTTTTATATCTATCTTGTCGAATTTTCTGATTACACGTTTCTGCATCTTACTTTTTTTTTATGTGGGTTTATAGTTAAATAATATTAGTTTATATGCTTTTAAAATTAGAACACATATATGGCTATGTATTATTGTAGAATGTGACATAAAATGTATAGACAGATTACACATGAAAAAGGATTTAATGTGATGAATGAATTGAATGGATCCAAGTTTCTTCCTTTTTAAAGGGACACATTTTGACTGAATTTATTAAGAAAAGCTTTTATCTATGAACTTAAGAGTTTCGTTATCATGTATTGCCATATGATCGATGTCATGAGGCTCCGGAGTGTGTGTTTGGGAAGTCCGTTGGGAGAAATGAATTTACAGATTTCAAAATATTTTAGGAATTTCAAGATGATTTTTACAAATTTAAGATAATTTTTTATATTATAAAGTAGCAATTTTTTTAGTTTCTTATAGATAATAATAATAAAACAAAGAAATCCTCCAATTAAAATATAGCAGAAATCAGGGGCGGACCTACATGGTCCCCGCAGCCGCACCCCTGACTTCCAGAAAATTAGGTATATATTAGTACTATGTGATTTATTTTACACCCATTTGTTTGCTAATTTTGAACCCACTAAATTTTTTACTTAAATTATTTTTAAAAGATATTAAAAATAAGTTCAATTTATCTTCTCAAAAAAATTTACACCTCCTAAATTAGGGTCTTGAATACGTCACCGGCAGAAATAGACGTTGACTTGACAGGGATGTCCTTTGAGCAGCAAGATTCAAAATAATTCAAGCGCGATAGAATATTTTATTAGAGAATCGGCTTACGCAATTCTTTAAGCTAATTAATTTTAATCTAAACACATTGCACATGTATTTTAGGAATCTACTTATTAATGAAACCTATTACTTTCGGCAAAAAAAAAGAAACCTATTACTAGATTATATATATCTGTTTATAAAATAATTTTAAAAAATGTTAAATATATTAATTCACTTAATTTTTTAATATTTAAAAATTAAATGAGATTCACATTAAGCGGTTGATATACATACAAATTAAGGGAATTAATTATCCTATTAAGCATTTAATAGATAGAATTAATCATATGTAAACCGTTTAAATCTTGTGTACTTGTTTCAATGTACGGCATCTGTTTAATTTTACAGCAAAAGACAGCTCCAGCCTCCAGGCTTACCTTGTTGAACGCGTTTTTTTTAACCTTCTGGCTGCACCGACGTGGCAATATCATATTGCATCAGAAAGCTACATTTGCATCCATAAATAGCCACGTGTATGGCTGATGATATTTTCATTTTTTAGAAGCGTCCAGTATTTTTCTTTCCGCGTTAATTGAAAAAAAAAGTCACGTTCCATGCTTACATCTTCTTGCCTTCTCAACCTGTGCCTGTTTGGGAAGCCATTTTTTCAAATGGTGTACGTAAGTTTAGATAAAATTATTTTGAAATCTGTAAAAACCATCTCGAAATCCATAAAAACCATCTTGAAATCCGTAAAACCATCTCAAAATTCTCAAAATACCTCAAAATCTGCAAAATCCATTCAGTTCTCAAATAAACACAATGCCTGCAAACTTCTGCCACTTTTTCGTCCCAGCGACGATAGAGACCTGAACCTGCCTCTTCGATGCTTTCCTCTCTAGTTTTCCCCTTATTTATTTCAGAATCGCGCTGACCTTGTGCCATATTCATCTCTCAATTTCGGCGAAGTTTGCTCGTTATCGGAAAAAATTCTTTAGGTTCGATCTCTGGTGTTGATAACTCATGCCAGAGATCGAACGCGTGGCGGAGAACAACAACGCCTTGTTCGGAAAATATGAGCTCGGAAGGATTCTGGGTTGTGGGGCCTTCGCGAAAGTCTATTTTGCCCGTAATGTCCAGAACGGCCAGAGCGTTGCCATTAAGGTCATCAACAAGAAGAAGGTATGTGCCACCGGCCTCATGGATAATATCAAGCGTGAAATTACCATCATGAGTCGCCTCCATCACCCCAATATCGTCAAGCTCCTCGAGGTCTTAGCCACCAAGACGAAGATCTACTTTGTCATGGAGTTTGTCAAGGGCGGCGAATTGTTTGCCAAGATCTCCAAGGGGCG
>JANTPZ010099980.1:0-10719 GCA_025593235.1 Vachellia pachyceras
CGGGTTGCCCGTAGCCTAACCCGTAGCCCGCCCGTTGGAGTTTATATGGGCGGGTAAAAAACCCGCCCGTCACGGGTTCACGATGGGCGGGCTTGAACGGGCATTTTCTTGCGGGTTCCGGGCGGGTCGTCTGGGTACGGGTTCGCTTGCTCACCCCTAGTTTATTCTCTCATTCCACATAAGAAGTACTTCAACTCTAACATCCCCCTTCACATAGTGGGTCGCCCAAAAAAAAAAGCTATTTATCCCAAAAAAATTGATTAGGCTATGTTTATTTCTCTTTTAACAGCCAACAACCATTTCTTAATCTCCTGCAGTTGGTTTCATTATGAACTCTAACCTGACTTACAAGTAAATTAATATTTGAAGAATAAAAAAATTAATCTTGCCTAATTTTTATTATATATCTTGCTATTTAAAAAATAACACTTGTAACATCATTTTAATTATATTGTAAACACTTAAAATATTTAAAAATAATACAAAACCTTAAAAAGTATTTAAATTATTATTTAACTGTATGTTTAAGTGAAAAGTCTAAAGATAAAAATATTAAAAAAAGTATTTAAAATATATATTTCATCGATGAGAGATTAAAATACTATTTTTTTTAATTTTTATGTGAGTGGTATGGTTTACTGATTTTTTGTGAAATATTTTATGACATAGTAATCGAATAATACAAAAACAAAATTATTGCACAAAGATCATCCGGATTCCCTTTGAAGCCTATATGTTGTTTTCCGAAGAATAAATGCTTCAACGTCGAACATGATCGATATTACACCTGCCCAATGAAACGAAGCAACCCAAAAGTGAAAATATCCATATAAGCATGCTTAGCGTTTAAGTCAGGAATATATGTGTGTGCGTCAGCGTCGTCGTCGTCATCGTCATCATCAAGGGTATAATTCTCTGGTTTTATCCTATTTCCCAAGAGAATTTTAACCCGTGAGGACGATAAGATGGGATTTATTCACATGTGGTTAAGAATATATGTAGTTTGCGTTGTCTTCAAGTCAAGGTCTCTTTCTAAGCTCTGCTTTGAAGGAGTCCATTTGTTGGCGAACCCCTCGTGACTCCCGCCACCGCGAGTGCCCTCGGCCGACTTCGGTGGCTGCCCGTTTCACACGCCTTTTCTCTTTCCCCGGGTATGATCGGTTATTATTTCCGTTCAAAATTTCTTTTCGATTTTCCTGGGATAGCGAATTTCTCTCTCTCTTCGATTTCGGGTTGTTTGTTTTGGATACGCTTGTGAAAGATTGATTCGTTTCCCCAATTGCTTATAGGCTCCTTTATTGGAAGCCACTATTACTATAGAGAAGTTTTAAGCTTGCTGAAGTACATTGGTTTAATTTGTTGGGGGTGGGGGGATAGAGTTAATTGAAGGTGGAAAAGAAGATAATCATACGCAAGTTTGGAATGATTATTGAAAGTTTTTATGTTCGCAAGGGTCTTGTTTGTCAATTGTCATTGCAGTGTTGATTAAATTCAACGAACTGTATTCATTGAATCTGAAACTCAGAAATTTGAGTACAGTAGGTTGAGTAGAGGTCAGGACTCAGGGTTATAAACTATAGGGAGCAAGATAAGGTATCTGGAATATTAAACCATCGCTAAATTACAGGCCATTCAAATTTTCTCCTCGACAAATAAAATATTGTAATACTATTATGTTGTTTTGGACACATGTTTAGTCCCGCGTAAAATGTATAGTAACAATATGGTGAAACATCACAAAGTTTAATGGAAATTCATGATATGAGGGCATGTTGGGCGAACGTTTTCTATTACATATTTAATGAAAACTCTAAATGAATCTAATTTAGATAATCAGATGAAAACCTGTTAATGCTTATGGATTATGTTTCCCTCTTTTAGGCTACATACATTTGTCGAATAATATGTAAATAATTACAATTTAAAGGTATAATTGTGGTTTGAAACTGTAACAAATTATCAAATTCTATTAGTCATAACTCAACAAGTGTAAGATCCCTTGTACATATGTATGCGTAACTTCTTCCTCTATTTGCTTCCTTTTGGAGTCTGGTTTTATTAGAGTGTTTTCTCTGGTGTTTCAGTTAATTCAAATGCGATGGATGCCGATTGGAGACCCACACAAGGCACTGAATCCACTAGGGATGCAAATTATTGGACAACTCAACTGCAACCTGATTACCGTCAAAGAATTGTCAACAATATGTAATTTTCATTTAATACAGTCTCACTTTGGTAATGTAAATTGGTTTGCCTGTATGTCATGTGTTTTCATGTTATAGAATGGACGCGTTAAGGAGACATATTCCTGTTTCTGGTGAAGATGGATTGCATGAATTGCGCAAAATTGCTCAAAGGTTTGAAGAAAAGATTTATACTGCTGCAACTAGCCAGGTTTATCTACAACACATCTCACCCTCCTAGTTGTCATGTTCATGTATAGTACAGTCGTTAACGTGTGCAACATAGAAGTTTGATTGTTGTATGTGCTACTCCCTTTTTTCAGGATGATTATCTTCAGAAAATATCTTTGAAGATGGCTACAATGGAGAATAAATCCCAGAATACCATGGTTAACCCGATACAATCAAATGCAGGTGGCCCTAGCAACAAGCCTATTGATTCAGGTTGGCATAAATATTATTTTGGCTTCCTCCCATTCAATAATGGCATTGGCAGGGAAACAGTTTGCTCGTTTGGTGCAAAGCCCATATATGCAGTTAGGCATTTGATATAATCTTATCATCTTGTTTTTTTTCGTGATTTTCTGACTGAGTTTTTTCGTGCCTTTTCTGCACTTGAAATTCTACCCAGCTCTTGATAGTGACAGTTTGTGTTTTTATTCATGTTAGTAAGATTTTTGGTTCTTGTTCCTCTGACTTCAGTTATAAACTCTCTTTCTTTCATTTGCTATCATAGGAATTCCTTTGCAGTCTCAAGTTCACAATCCTGGGCAGTCACATGGTATTCCCATGCCTAATCAGTCCCAATCGCATCAACAGCTTCTATCTCAAAACATTCAAAACAAAATTGATCCTCTTGTATCCAATATGGGCATCCAAAATGTTGGCCGAAATTCCAACATGCAGAATAATATGTTTGGTGGTTCTCAGAGACAATATGGTGAAACATCACAAAGTTTAATGGAATTTCAAGATAAGAGGGCATGTTTGGCGGACGTTTTCTGTTACATATATAATGAAAACTCTAAATGAATCTAATTTAGATAATCAGATGAAAACCTGTTAATGCTTATGGATTATGTTTCCCTCTTTTAGGCTACATGCATTTATCGAATAATATGTAAATAATTACAATTTAAAAGTATAATTGTGATTCGAAACTGTAACAAATTATCAAATTCTAGTAGTCATAACTCAACAAGTGTAAGATCCCTTGTACATACGTATGCGTAACTTCTTCCTCTATTTGCTTCCTTTTGGAGTCTGGTTTGATTAGAGTGTTTTCTCTGGTGTTTCAGTTAATTCAAATCCGATGGATGCCGATTGGAGACCCACACAAGGCACTGAATCCACTAGGGATGCAAATGACTGGAGAACTCAACTGCAACCTGATTACCGTCAAAGAATTGTCAGCAAAATGTAATTTTCATTTAATACAGTCTCACTTTGGTAATGTAAATTGGTTTGACCTGTATGTCATGTGTTTTCATGTTATAGAATGGACGCGTTAAGGAGACATCTTCCTGTTTCTGGTGAAGATGGATTGCATGAATTACGCAAAATTGCTCAAAGGTTTGAAGAAAAGATTTATACTGCTGCGGCTAGCCAGGTTTATCTACAACACATCTCACCCTCATAGTTGTCATGTTCATGTATAGTATATTCGTTAACGTGTGCAACATAGAAGTTTGATTGTTGTATGTGCTACTCCCTTTTTTCAGGCTGATTATCTTCAGAAAATATCTTTGAAGATGGCTACAATGGAGAATAAATCCCAGAATACCATGGTTAACCTGATACAATCAAATGTAGGTGGCCCAAGCAACAAGCCTACTGATTCAGGTTGGCATAAATATTATTTTGGCTTCCTCCCATTCAATAATGGCATTGGCAGGGAAACAGTTTGCTTGTCTAGTGCCAAAGCCCATATATGCAGTTAGGCATTTGACATAATCTTATCATCTTGTTTTTTTAGTGATTTTCTGATTGAGTTTTTTTCGTGCCTTTTCTGCACCTGAAATTCTACCCAGCGCTTGATAGTGACAGTTTGTGTTTGTTGGTAGTTGCTAATTATGTAATCTTTGATCTTATGGGAGAGATTCTAGGGATCTTTGATTTTATGTGAGAGATTATGGGAATCTATTTGTTAGCTTAGTTGTAGGCTATATCTTCGGTTAGGTTGTTTCATTCGTGCTTATATTTATGTGGGTGTCTGATTCAGCAAGGATGTTTGGAATACAATTTTCTATCAGATTCTTCATGGTATCAGAGCCGTCAAGGAGAATCTGACATGTTCCATCATTGTCATGTGCTGTTTTAGAGAAGAGGAAAAATCAGAATCTGACCTCTGCTCTTCGAAGTCTTCCAGTTTGCACCGTGTGTTCATCCAGTCCCAGTCGCGCCGTGTGCTAGTCGATGAATCGTCGTCCGTTCGCTTCGTTAACCAGTTACTCGTCGCCTAGTCGTCGCGTTCGTCGTCCGTTGAATCCCAGTCGTGTTGAAGCAGCCATCGTTCGTGTTTCCCAGCGACGCCTCAACCATCGTCAAAGCTGACCGTCGCTCCCTCACTCGACGTCTTCCCAGTTCGTCCGTCCAAGATTGTTACTCAGATTTGCGATCTTGTCCAAGATCACGTCTTCCCTGATTTTTCCGTTCTTGTCCTGTTGTCCAAGATCACTTCTGGTCGCTGTGCACTCCAGTCCTAGGCAAGGGTCTCACTTCCAGTAGCTGTGCGTCGTCCATCCAAGGCCCAGTTTGTGGCCCATTCCAATCGCTGTGCAGCCCACTTCGCGGTGCAACCCACTTTGTGTTTGCTCAACTCCAAGTTTGCGAACTTTTTTTTAAAAAAAGGGAGAAAAGAAAAGAGAAAGAGAGAGAGAAAAGAGGGAGGAAAGGGATTATTATTTTCAAAGTTGTACATCATGGCCAATTCTTCCACTAATGCCCCAGAGTCAAAGTCCTTCCTCTTCAATGCTCCCTTCTCAAGTTTCGGTTAGCTCTGCCCAATGCTTGGCTCCGCCCTTTCTTGAGAACTGAGCAGGTCTTATTGTTCCAGAGAAGCTCACATGGGACAATTATCTTGAATGGGCCTTGTTCATTCGGCTTGCGCTTCAAGGCCGCAATAGGCTGGGACATGTTACTGGCCAATCCCCTCGACCTTCAGAGGCTCATGCTGCTGCAACTTGGGAGGTCGAGGACACAATGGTTTGTTCATGGCTTGTCAACGCCATGATACCTACGATTTATCGTTGCTTTATGTTCTCTCCTACCCATGCAATGTGGGAGGCTATCCGCAAAGCATATAGTGATTGTGCTGATATCTCTCAAGTGTTTGAAATAAAGGCTAAAGCTTGGGCGTTAAAGCAAGGGCCTCTTTACCTGAGGGACTAATACCTTGCCAAAACTACCCTTTAGCAAGAACTTGATTTACTTAGTGATGATGATACTCCTTGTTGTGCTTTGTATGCTGCTGCGTATCAGAAGAAGTTGAAGAAAGAACGTCTTTTTGAGCTATTGGCCGGTCTCAACCCCTCATTTGATGATGTTTGAGGTCGTATTTTTAGTTAGGATCCACTTCCCACTGTTCGTGCGGCCTTTACCATCCTCCGCGGTGAGGCTTCTCCTAAGAAGGTCATGCTGGGGGAGGAATCAACTCTGGCCCCGTGTCTCTGCTGTTGACGGATCTGCCCTTGCTGTTCATGGTCTTGATCAGCGCTCCACCAAGGGTCGGCAAATGTGTGATCATTGCCACAAAAAGGGTCATACAAAGGACAAATGTGGGGATCTCCATGGTAAGCCCCCTGATTGGAAACCAAGGCAAGCCAAGGGCCGGGGTTACGTAGCTGGTGTTACATCTAGTACAGCAACTGCTCCCTCTGTTCCAGACCATCAAACTTCTCAGCTCAATTTGATTCTTGAGTGACTCGCTGCCTTAGAAAGCTCTTAGCAATCGAGAGAACCTCCTGTTGCTAACGTCGTTCGTAGAGGTAATTTTTTCAAAGCCTTGGCTGTGATTAAAGGTATGAGTTACGGGCCCTGTTGGATAATTGACTTGGGAGCCTCAGATCACATGACTGATGACTTGTCCTTATTTTGTCATTATACCCCTGCTAAGACACGCCTTACTGTCAAAATTGCTGATGCTTCCGATTCACCTGTTGCAAGTTTTGGGAGCATCAAAGTTTCCACTGCACTTACTCTTCATAGTGTCTTACATGTTCCTAATTTGAAGTGTAACTTGATTTTTGCGAGTCAGTTAGCACAAGAATGTTGTCATGCTGATTTTTTTGCTACTCGTGTATTTCAGGACATGCTTACGGGGACGACGATTGGAGTGGTCGGGATGCATGATGGACTCTATTGTCCGAACGATTGTTCTAGTTCTTGTATTGGTTTTTCTAATAGTGTCTCTTCCTAGGATTGATGATGTGGAGTTATGGCACAAACGACTAGGTTATCCAAATTTTCATTACATGTCTCAAATGTTTCCTTCCATTTGCTCAAATAAACATTTTTCTTAATTTCATTGTGATTCATATGAGCGAGCTAAACATCATGCACTACTTTTAAGATCACCCCATTTTTCTTAATCAATCTATTTTTTCAAAAACAAGGCAAATGATGATGTGGTGGTTGGTTGTGTCTAAGTATGCTATAATCTTAAGAGAGTTACAGTTTGATCTCAAGCAATGAAGATAATATATGATGAACTCTAAGAATTTGTCAATGAAATCTTTTTACTTATCACTGACATATACTTAAAACTTATCACATATTATTTTTTATATTTAGATTTAATTGTAATCATCATGAACCCAAGAAGCAAGACTGGAAGATGAGGAAATATTTGGATGGGGAGGAGTGAAGACTATTTTGAAATTTACCTCTTTGACATCTCTACATATTTGGATAGAAAATTTGGAACTTGAGGTAGGTCCCACAACATACTTTCTTCAATACTATTCTCCATTAACATTAGGTGTTGAAAAATCATGTACATGTTGGTCAACATAAAATTTCTCTCATATACCTATTTTGTAAACTATAAATCACATTAAAAAAAGTACTTTTTAAATTAATTCAAACAAACACAAAAACCTATCTTCCTTCTCATGCCTTTTCTCCATTTTTCTTTCCTACAAGATTTTCTTTTCACCCAAGCAGGGGTTAGTGATATACTAGGGGAAAAAGGCTTTGTTATCGTTTGAATATCACGCTGGTGTTAAAACACAAGTCTGCTTGTGAATTCGTTAGAAAAGTAATTTTATGTAAGTTGAAGTAAGTATGTGAGAAGAGTTTTGTCTCAACTTGTGTGCAACATGGAAAAAAAAGAAAAAAAGTGTTCCCAAATGCCCCTAAAACTCTTCACACGTCATATGTTTAAATCATGCATTAAACAATTCGGTTAGATTGAAAAAAAAACTTTTAATATGATTTTTTTTACCAGTGTTGATTCTCCACTACTTTATTTTCATTTAAGTGATTTTATTGCTTGCTCATCATCAACTTCATTTCTATTGTATCTAATTTTAAAGCCTACAACACGTTTAATGCTAAAAGTCAAATCCGTAGACAATTTCAGATGAGTTAAGATGATGTCAAAGCGTTAAAGAGATCTAAAAGCATGTTCAACAATATTTTTCCGCAAAACGAGATAATCTTCTTTATATATTTACTTCGACTTGTGTAAAAATACTTCTCTACCACGTTTCTAAATGAACTCAATTAGCTTGCATGATGTGATTCCATGTATTAAATATATTGTTTGTTGTCCATTTGATTTAGTGGCACAAGATATGCTCTAACACACTAGATTCGGGGTTGATCTCCAAATTACAATTTATATATATATATATATATTGTTGCTACGCTAAAATGGTTCACGCGCTGCTGTCAAGTGGTGGTTCGCTAGCCGCTTCGCCCCATTTTCACTTTTTTTTTTAAAAAAACTATTTTTGGTTGCTTATGTTCATAATACAGTATTTAAATATTAATAAAATATATAAAATTATAGAAATTGAATTGCAGGATTTAAATTTTATGAATTGAATTACAAACAGTTTAAAAGTTGAGAATCAAAATACTTATTTTCTCCAATGTTTATGTGAGTGGAATGGTTCATTGATTTCCGTTCAAAATTCTCTTTGAAAGAGTCCATTTGTTCGCGAACCCAAAGAAAGAGTTGCGCACAACGCTGGAGGTGATAGGAGAATCCCCTGGTGGATAGTTGTGATTAATGTTAAGGAGATGCAAGATGCTAATGTGCTAGAATTTGAAAATAGCATAGCATAGATGGAGACGACTTCAAAGGAAGATATGAAATTTTGATGAGCCCATGAGAGAAAAAGAATAAACGAGTCGGTAACAGGCTTATTCTCCATTGATTGTTCACTCTAAATTATCCACGACTCTCTAATTTGCTTTGATGATGCTGGTTCCTGACATGCCTGATTGTGTCTGATTGATTCTCAACCTCTACTAGGCATATGTACGAAAATAAGCCCGATCTGCTGAGATAATTAGCCTGCTATTTATTTCCCCCAAAGGTAGTTCTTGAAATGCAGTAGAGACTTTCACTTGAAGAATTATGTGAGCTTTGAGTGCCTGTGCTTGACTTTGATCATAAATCTCTGTATATGGTGACTTGTTGCCCCTATGGACTGCTCACATTGCCACTTGTCACGCTTTTCTCATTTATTCTGTGGTCAAGCTGTAGAAACCATATATAGATTTGTTTAATCGGGTTGACTTAATTCAACCAAATTCTGTACTTATTGGGCTTTGAATACGATTTCAACATTTTCCTGGACATCAATCGGAAACTTCAGAATTACTTGATTATGGCTTCTGTTTTGGGCTTCTTGGTATAACCTCAATCGAACTTAATGATAGGGATTCACTTCATCTGCCATAATGCCTGTCCAGATTATTAAGAAGCTCTTTTTCTTTTTTTCTTTTCTTTTGCAGATCTCATAGGTGATGGCAATCATCAATATATCTTTAAAATTTACTCCCCCCCCCCAAAAATGAACTTCGAGACCTTTTTTTATTAATGATAATTGTCTTCATATGATATACGCTCCCTGCAGTCTTAAATAAGACCTTGTTTAATTGCACTAAAAATAAGGTATTATATTTAGGATCCGAAGGAGTATGACTTTACTGTAACCTTGTATTCATTAGCGGTTTTCTTTTTCTGTTCATAGGTGAAAACACCTATGATGACTGGAAAGGGTAATCAATCTTGAAGGTTTTTGCCCTCATTCGCACGTTCTGTGTCCTCAAAAGCCCTTTGGAGTAATCCATCTCAAGGTTCTACTTTCACCTCATATATGATTAGCTTTTAATTTCGCCAAGCATCGCAGATGGAAGTAAAATCTACTTTTCATAAAAGAAGAAATACTTTTATTGTTGTTAAAAAGAAGACAATTCGCCAGTGTTCTCTCTCTTTTTCAAGCAAATCTATTGCCAAACTAGCATTCCCCTTTGGGTTTGTACCTAGTTGCAGTTATAGCACATGTCTGCAACAAAGTCACTATTGCATATATGAATTCACGTCCCCAGGTCTGTCACGGTTACTAACGTCTAAAATTTCATTAAAGTTAAATATCCTTTATCCTTTTTAATCTGTTGCAAGGAAATTATCTGCAACCATTTTTACCCTTGAAAATAGGTTGAGAATTGATCTACCACAAGTATAACTGGATCATCAGTATGCACTGTAAAGTATGGCACAAACAATGGAGTCCATCTGTGTTGGATAAAGATTGCAGAAGGTCATAATAGGTATGACATCATTCTTGTTTCAATTTTAAATTCATGAAGGATATGACTTGGAGACTTTTTCCATCAGACACAACAAAAAGATGAAAAAATAATGTCGTGGAGAGTGATCTTCAATTCGCTGGATTATGTTAATTTATACAATATATGCTTGTCGGGTCACTTGAAAGATACTAACCTTTCTTATTGTTAAAGGAAACTGTTGACTTAAGGAAACGAAAGAATAATTCAAATAAACTTAGATTAGCGTTCTCTTTGCTCTTATAGCAGGGAAGGTGTGGGTTTAGCGAATTGAACAAAGAAAAACCAACTAATTATTCTTCCATTAATATATCTAATGCAACAGACTGTAAAGTTTCTCTTATAATATGCAACACAAAAGGCACATTCAACCTATGCCATCTTAGCCATGTGAAAATTTTACAAATTTTCACTTTAAGTCTGACTTCAGAGAATGCTATCACTAAACTTGCTGGTGACGAATTACTCATGTTTTTTCTTTGAGCTTCAGTAATTCTTTCACAGACCTTATGCCCTATCAAAGCTCCATTCTCCCAAATCATTTTTCATTAAATATATCATCGAAACTGCTATTTCCCGCAATAAGTGCATCCTTTTGTAAAGTCATCTTATAATATGTCTTCTTTGAGACTCATCATGTCAGATGACTCTAAATCCCACTTTGATGAGCTTAGGTGGGTTATTCAAATCCGTAGAACACTTGAAGAAGAGCTTGAGGATGATGGTGAACTAC
>JANTPZ010099981.1:5569-43506 GCA_025593235.1 Vachellia pachyceras
AATTATGTATTCAGTTATTTAATTCAAAATTTGAATTATTGTTACCTAGGATATAGGGATTATTGTTACCTAGGATATAGGGATTATTGTTATCTAGGATATAGGGATTATTGTTACCTAGAATATAGGGATTCTAGTATTCAGTTAGGGTTTCTCCCTTCTATATATGTACAACTCCTTCAATCAATAAATCAGATCAGCATTGCATCATATTATTTCACTAATTAAGTTGCAAAAGCAATTATACTACCGGTAGACTTCAATATAAAAGTTAAATAACTACTACCTCCAATCATTAATATAAGAGTCACTTAATTTTTTTGAAGACTAAAGAAACCGATTAATTGATATATTTATCATTTTCTCCAAATTAATTTGTTAGATTATGAACTAATATATAATTTAATAATATATATATATATATAACTATTTCAGAACTTATGTTATAATTGATAATTTTATTAGCTTATTTTAAGCTATAAAAAGGTTAATTGGCTATTATATTAAGAACATGAAGTAGTAATTAACTAAAATGTGTATTAATTTTACTAAAATACCAATTTTAATCATATGGGTTATAACTACCCTTGATGAAAAACCCCTTATTATGTGTAATTAATATGAATGTTTAGTAAAAATTATAAATTTGAGAGACAAAGTATTGATGTCTTATATTTCAAATCAAATGAAGACCTTATTTAGCACTTATACTTAGGATCAAAGGTAATACTTATTTACCAAAATGTGCACACTCTTTCTAACCTGGTAGTGTGTGTGTGTATATATATTTACTTCTTCCGATATGAAATTCTGGTATAAAATATAAGACATCGTTTACACTTCAATTGCACTATAAATATGATCTTAGATTTAGGATGAGAGGGAGTAATACTTTAATTAAGAAACCTGATAGTTTATCACTCATATAAAAGAAGGGTACCTATTAAAGTTTTGTTACAGCTTAATCACTTGTGTATGTGCGCCCTACCCCATGCACTTTTTTTGTTTTTGTTTTTTGTTTTAATTTGTAGGTACTCTCTTGTGCTGGTCGCAATGTACAACGTGCTGGATCTAATATCCAGATACATTCCTCTCATAAAATGCCTGAAGATGGAATCAAGAAAGGGCTTAATGATTTCAATTCTGAGTCGGTTCTTACTGATCCCAGCTTTCTACTTCACTGCCAAATATGGTGACCAAGGATGGATGATCCTCCTTGTTTCTTTCTTGGGATTAACCAATGGCTATCTTACTGTTTGTGTCCTCACCCTCGCACCCAAAGGCTATAAGGTCAGCTCATTTCATCAAATCCTTAATGTCACATCAATGATGATAAACTATTATATGAATGATTCTACTGGACAGTTATTGAACCGATAGCAACACTAATATAAGTTCACAAATAACCTTTAAAACCATTTGGTTTTACCCTGTCGTAGATTTTGCCATTTATTTATTTCTCTTTCTTTGGGCCAAGTTTTTGAAAGCATTTCGAACCTGGCAATTATTGGTTTATTCACTAGTTAATTGTTTTCTAGTAAATTAATCGATTCGGTCGGATTTCACTAATGCTGCTTGTTACAAATTATGTAATATAAGTCTTCCATAATTTTATTCTTTGCATTAAATATAATTTTACGCTTCAAGAAATTTCATGTACTTCACTTAATATTATATATATATATATATGAATACTCATACAAAAAGCCTTTTCTTGGATCATGTTTGGTGGTTTTGCAGGGCCCTGAGCAGAATGCATTGGGCAATTTGCTTGCTCTATTTCTTTTGATTGGTATATTTGCTGGAGTTTCTCTTGATTGGTTATGGCTCATAGGCAAAGGTCAAGAGTTTTGATAGAAAGACCATTGTAAATAATGACTTGGTTTTCTTTGATCCGTTTCTCTTAGTTTGCTTAATCATGGAGGGGATGTTTCTCATATCTAATGATTTATGGTTAGTTACATATATTCATGGATAAGCTTATAAGACAACTAGCGACAGTTTTCCCTTTCCATAATTATAATTTTGATAAAATTAAATTGTTGTTGTCCTAGTTGTGGAAATCATATCTTCTTGGATTCGATTCTTGCCAGAGATTTAAAGATGCTTGTTCAACTTCTTCAATTTAATTAAGGGTTGAGAAGTAAAAATACCTATGGAATTTTATCAATTGTACAAAAATACACGTACTATTTAGTGGTCAAAAGCAACTGCTTAATTTAAAAATGGGTGCAAAAGTTATATTTTTGCTTATTTGAAAAACCGTTGGGAGAGTGCATTTTGTTTAAAATGTATTTATATTTGAATAAAGGAATTTTTTGCCTATGATACATTTTGAAAGAAAGAGTTACAAACGTTAGAATGCAAGTTAAAAGACTTTTAGGCTTAAAATGCATTTAAAACCTCAAAAAGTTTTTGACAAACATGCACAAACCCTTAATCCTGAAAGCTTTGACTGTGTGATTGAGAATATGTACGATGGGGGATATATTTTTACTCTAATGCCAACTACAACATTATTATACCAACTCACCTTCCACGTCAACATTTATAGTCAAATTGACGGTCAATATCACAGAGATTAACAGTGATGTGTATATATTTGCACTTTTGATAAAATTTCATGGGTATTTTATCACATTAACCCATTTAATTAAAGGATAATATTGAAAAATAATCAAAATTTTTATTATTGCTTTCGGTTTTAAACTTTTTAGAAATATTTAGTAGCATAACTTCAAGAAAAAATTAAGGAAAGTCTCTTTAAAGACTGTGAATTACTCAAATTTCAATTTGGGTTACTAAAATTAAGAAAGGCTAAAGTATATATTTAATCTTTCAAGTTTATTTACATCAAGTTTCAGTTCGACTCCTTAAGTTGAAAAGACACACTTTTATTTCTTTTTTATTAATACAATTAGTTTCATTTAACGAAAAATGAATGATCAACAAATTCAAACAGTGATACTAAAATTAAATGTAAAAAAATGTTGGACATGTTCAGGCTAGAAAAAACACGCTACACCGTTTGTTTCATTTACATCAATGGGTAACACTCCACTTTCCTTGCACGAGTGAGCAAATGAATTAATCGTACCAATGTATGGACATGTTCAGGCTAGAATAATATTTTTCTCATGCAAATAACTTTAAGAGCTTTCAAAAGAATTTTAGAGCATCATTAAATAATCTATGTGGATTTAATTATGATTTTCAAAATTTAGACCGCAGAACTAATAATGTCATAACCAATAGTAAACCACTAACTAAAATGCAGCTTTTACTCTTTTTTTTTTTAATAACAAGGCAAGCAAAGCTCTTGAGGTTTGACAAGTACATAGGAACAAAACCAGAGGTATTAGTCCCCAAACACGACCACATGTCACGATTAAAAAAATCTAAACAATAGATAGGTGGTTTAGGTAGATAGAGATATCCTTGACTTGATTGACGCCCATTCTTGCCAAGATGATTAACACAAACCAATGCTTCCTTGTAACAATGTTAATCTTGACATCCCAATCTTGACTTGGTCAACACCCATTCTTGCCGAGATGAGAGATTGATCTCAGTAAGGATCTAATTAAATGGATACGACAGACTACTTCCAGAAAAGATTAGATGTATATTATGTATAGAATCTGTATAAAGCTTAATCTTAGAGAAAAACTTTATTTCAGCATAGTGACAACCCCTCCTTTATGGCATTCAACTTTGCTTGTTGTGTAGATGACGCAAAGTCGATACTGGCTTGAATGCCACCCTGCCAAGTGACATGGTCATCGAGCAAAACCATCCACATCAAAACGTATATTATTCGCCAAACTACTAAATAACACAATGAGCCATTTCTTTTCTCAATATTATGCCATAAAAAAATTATGCGTTATAAAAAAAATTTTATCAAATCAATATGGATTATGAAAACTTTTTGCTCTATTATATTTGACATTATCAAAACTAATCATATATAACATTCTCCCCCTTTTGATGATAACAAATCCTTTATGAAAATATGTATGAATATAAAAGCCAATATGATTATGCAACATGTTTTTAAACCCATGCATTCATTAAGGGGGAGCTTCACACTCACTTGTGAAACTTTTCAAAAGCTCATCTCCAATCTTTTCATCATCCGTACTCACTACTATTTGATTAGTTTTGAAAGCGAAAAAAATCTGAGCAAACTTAGTCGCATTGTAGCTTGTCTTAACTGGATAAAAATGGGCCTATTTAGTTAATCTTTCCATAACAACCCAGATATAATTGTAACAATTTGATAGAGGTAACCCAATGATGAAATCCATCGTGATACTTTCCCATTTCCATACTGGTATTTCTAACATTTGCAATGAACCTGCTGGCTTTTGATACTCTGCCTTTACTTGTTGAATGTCAAACAACGCGAAACAAAATTTGCAACATCACTTTTCATACAATCCCACCAATATAATTGGTTCAAGTCATAATATATTTTGGTTGCTCCAGGATGAATGGTATATGCTAAATGATGAGTTTCTTGTAAGAGTTGCTTTTTCAAGCCCTTCACTAGTGGTACACAAATTCTATCCAGATATATCAATATATCTTCTTAATCAATCACAAATTTGGCATTTACCTCTTTTTTCACTTCATCCATTACTTTATATAAATTTGGATTTAATTGATGAGAACACTTAACCTATTCCAGTAAAGAAGATTGAGCTTGAAGATTTGTTAAAAATGTCCCATTTCTATAGATTTCAAATTTTATTCCATTTTATTCTAGCTTATGGATCTCTTGTACCAGGGGCCTCCTTATTGTAATCATATCAGCCAAGATGATAAAGAATTGTATAATCATAGTCCTTGAGCAATTTCATCCACCTTCTTTGCTTGAGATTTAAATCCTCATGCTCAAATATATACTTTAGACTTTTATGATTAATGAAAACCTCACCAGTTTCACCATATAAATAATGTCTCCATTTCTTTAAAACACACAATGACCGTATCACCATTTCTTTAAAACAGAAAATGACCGTATCAAGTTCTAAATGCTACCTTTGGACTATCTTCTTTCTTGATTTTTCAATTGATGATAACCCAAGCACAAATCTATCTTTGAGAAATATTGGGCTCCTTATAACTGGACAAAGAGATCATCAATGCGAGACAATAGATACTTATTCTTTATGGTAACCTTATTGAGTTTCTGATTATCAATATAAAGTCTTAAAGATCTATCTTTCTTTTGTTCACAAAAAGTATAAGCGCACCCCAAAGAGAAATACTGGGTCGAATAATCCCTTGTCCAACAATTCTTGCAATCGCATCTTCCACTCCCTTAACTCAGAAGGTGCCATTATATACGGGGGAATCAAAATTGGTTAAGTTCCAGGAACTATATCAATGGAAAATTCTATTTCTCTATCCTGAGGTAATCTAGGCAACTCCTCAGGAAAGATTTCAAGAAATTCTTGAACAATTAGAATTCATTCAAAACTAGCAATGGATTTATCATCATCCTTTACCAAGGCCAAGAAACCTTGACAACCCTTCCTCAATAGTCGTTGGGCTTTTTAAGGCGGAATTCAAATTAGTCGGTCTTTTTACCGAACTCCCGCTCTACACAAAGGAGTTTCTCATGAGATATCAAATTCCACTACTTTCAAATGACAATTAACAGTAACATGTAAGAGGTTAACTAATCCATGTCTAGTATGACATCAAATTCAATCATATTAATAACCATTAAATCAATAAAAAATTTTTGGCCTTGAGAGATATTTCATAAGAATTATATACTTGAAAAACTAATAAAAGGACTCCCTCTGGGCTAGCAACTATAAAGGGGAAATTAAGCTTAGCAGATTCCTTCTCTAATCTCTTAGCAAAGAACCTAGAAACACAAGATGAGTTTATCCAAGATCAACCAGCGCATAAATCCTTTGAGGGACAGTAATAATACTTATAACCACATCATTTAAGGCTTGTATGTCTTGTCTTATCATCACATATCGCCTCGCTGGACTTGGTCCAGTAGATGATAGTCCCTATTTTCTTGTCACTCTTTCTAATATTCCCTTGCTAGTATAAGCAAAAGTTGCTCCCATGAATAGCACTGCAAATTATATAAGACAGGATTAAGGTCTAACTAATCCATAGATTGACATTGGTTGAAGAAATGGTAAATTCCTCTTCAATTAGCCTATCTGTCCACACTGATAACAAGCGCTAGAGGCCTTATGATATACCCTTGAATGAAAATTCTCACATGCTGCATGAGGGGTTCTAAAATAATTCAATTAATTTATGGCAGCAAGCTGAGATTAAAGCATGACATTCTTAAATTTAGACTAGGTACCATCTTGCTCCAGGTACTAGCTATATCTACTAACTGAAATACAACAAGTTTTACACATTGAACATCATGGCACCTCAAAGCACGACATCTCTTTTCCATGCCTTCCAAAAGTTCTATTGGGTCTTCTTTAATATTTGACCAAAAGAAAACAAGGAGTTCAACTCTATAAGTTTCGTCATTTTAATCGCAACATCCCCTTCTACGATTACACTATGGGTTTCTTCACGAGTCTCATGTCTAGGTGATGAAGAGATATCCAAGGAATACGGATTTCATGGTTCAGTCTCAAATAAAATATCATAGAGATGTTTCAGAAATTGATTTCCTCTATTCTTAGCCCTTATACAACCCTGCCTTCAATCTTTAGGGTAATTCACTTGGTTGAGCAAAGCATCTGGCTGAAAGTCTATTATTAGAACTTCTATTAACAACTTGATGTGTGACATTTTTCCTTTTTCTTTTTTTAAAGAAATATACATTATTCAATTTCAATCAATACAGACACTAAATTCATAAAACACAAACACATAAGAATAAATATTGCAAAAGCTCCAAAGAAGGCCTTCAATGATTCCTCAACTATAATTATGCCCGGGATCATAACAATAATTAAGAACCCATTGAAGAATCCTCGCTCCACGTAACTATAGGAAACATACTCTAACACCAACTTGTCGTGCCCTAAAATTTAGAGGTAACCGGCACGGACTATGAGAGATCTCACACTTCGTAAGCCTTTAATTGTAAACGTATGTTATTCGCCAAACTGCTAAATAACACAATGAGCCATTTCTTTTCTCAATATTATGCCATAAAAACATTCTGCGTTATCATATATAGTAAAGCACAGGGACCTTACCTATAGGCTACGTGGAGTGTATAACCTTTATAAATAATGCATACACATAAGTTTTTATATACGCCAAACAGCAGCTACGACATAAGCCAATGACTTTCATAACAACAATGAGGCTTTTCATTGCTCAACCAGAGGTATAGGGTCAACTGGGCTATCTGAAGCTAAAATAAATTTTCAGTGAATAACGTCCCATAAATATAGTTGTCTAAATTTGAGAAAGTAATCTAAATGATTCAACTACGATAAATATTGTAACAACAAATCTCATTTTCTGCAGAGAATAATCATGTCACATTTAACTGCATAACAAAACATTTGAAATTTGATAATAAGTCATTTATCATAAAATCTCAATTACGTATCAAAACCATTCGTTTTACCAAAATCAATTGAAAAATAATATTCAAAACTCAATTTTTTTAGGACTTCAATAGAATGGAATATCAGGCGTGGACACAATCCATGAGGGTAAATAAACAACAGGGGCGGCTCAAGGCTACGAATAACAGGCGTGAGTTAATACCCATGAATAATAGGGGTGAGTCGACACCCACGAATATCAAGCAAGCTCGTAATTAACCATAGTGCACCAAGGACTAATAGTACTGCTATTAGTAACCATCGTTCTATATTCAGCGCTCTCAAAACATTTTCGAGCATGCATGGGATCAATTTCAAACCGTTTTCGATAATATTAGTGTTTTAGAATAATTTGCAATAGGGATCCCACCATGAAAAGTTTATAACAATATCTCAAGACTATTCTCAAGCATGAATAAAGCATGAAAGATTTGTTTCTTTTCGCCATCTCTATGCATAAGATCACAGTAACAATCAAATCCTTCAAATGATGCCATGCTCAAGATACCAAAATTCTTATTTCAGCTTTTGCAATAATAAATATTTCAAGCTTTCCTTTCAATTGCATAAAATGAATATTCAATATAAATACAAATTTGTAAATCTTACTCTTTGCGATATCAATGAGAATATTAAATAATTCCGATAATTTTCTGTCATTAAAACTATGCTTAAAATGCAATAACTGAATTGAAAATGTGAAATACAGTAAAACGCACTTTATAAAATTTTAATGGGACGTTATTCACTCACCTATCATACTCTCAACATATAACTCCTTTCTTTACTTCAGATTCTTCTTCTTCTTCTTCCTTTCCTAACAATAATATATACAATATTTAATCATCACCAATAATGCTTTTAAATTTATAACGGGCTTCGAAAAATCATAACCCATCTCATAAAACTCCAAATGCAATGATTCAAATGTCTATTTAAAGCTCTCTATATCCTCTTCCAAAGAAAATTACCGCTCAATTTATAATCAACCCAAATTCTAAAATTAGTGATCCAAAGTTACTTTTTGTTTGACAAATTTTTCCAGATTTCAAAACCATACTTTGGTAGCCGATAACCAACAATTTACTTATTCAAATATTGCATTCTAGGACTCATTTTAAAGGTTATCATGATTACTATTTGCTTGTCAAATTTCATGGCCAACAAAGACCAATTGACTAACTAAAATTCAGCTTAAAGTCAACTGTCCAAAAAAACTTCAAACAGATTTTCAATATCAACAAAGTCAATATTCTTTAACTATTAATCTAAACTGAAAAAAATTCAGTTCCATTTAACCCTTCTCGAGCAGTGGCAAAATTATCCTTCAATAAGTCAATCCTCCATCCTAAACTCCTAATTCTTATCACATCCCCAAACCTTTATTTCAAATACGAAATTTTAAATCTTCCAAACTATTACAGCTTGTGAACTTTAGCTTTATCCTTATGGTCACATACATCTTGTGACCAAAACTTACGAGCACATACAAATTATTATAGTTCCTTTAACAAACCTTTTTAAAGAAACAATAACTTATCATCATAACAAAACCTACGATTCGGTCAACCCTTTATTCCACCCATTTCCAAGAAATTGATGACCACAGAATATTGAACTCTCACCCAAATTGATATGCAAAACCAAAATTAGTTTCAGATTTCAAAATTTATCACAAGAATCCATCCAATACATATAGTCTACCATCCAACAATTGTATTCAACAAGAAAGCTAACGTAATAAACCGCAAAATATCATTTGGCCAATAAAAGATTTCCTTTGCATCATGAAGAATTTTGCTAAGTTAAATAAGCTCATAACCTTATAAAATAAAAACCAATCAGCAGCTATGACATACCTCAATTCATAAAATCCTTCCTCATCTACTGATCATAAACATCCACCGCAGCCAACATGTATATACGCACACACAAGTATATACATATGCCAACTCAAAATCATGCATGTTAACAGATCTTTCCCTAATATTCAAAAAGTCCAAAAGTATCTCTCAAATTTCCCATACCCCAGAAAATAGAAATGCTTCCTCCGTCTCTGTATTTTTTTCGATCCCTCACATGCAGTGGTCAAAATCCACATATAACCTCACTTTTAGCTTCAATATAATCCAAGGCATTCCAAAAATCTTTGACTTGGATTATGCTCAAGTTTAATCGATGAAGGAACTCATTTTTGCCAATTATAATGACTTGTATAACGAGTGCTTCTGGCGAGAATCACTGCATCTCACACAAAGCTCTCGCTCTCTCTCTCTCTCACCGCTCGCTTATGCTCGTGTTTGGAGGGTGAATGGATAAATGTGAAATAGTGCAAAGGCGGTGAGTGATGGGATATACATACTTTCTCACCTTTTAATATGGTCCTTCTCCCTTTTTTATCCTCTTTCTATCAGTTGTGCATATATAAATAAAATGATCTTTATTTGATTTCTCGAATTTAAAGTTTCTGATAAGATTTGAATTTTGAAATAGATAAAAGATATATTTGAAACTTCGAAAGGATAAACTCTGAATGTCTATAAATTGATGGTCAGAGCTCTCCATTAGAGACACATGAAAAATGAAATCAGAGACTTGAGAGAGACACTGAGAGTAAGAAGGAGATCTAAGACTTGGATCCAAAGGCACTAGCACATTTATGTACATGTTGGACAAGGCTATTCATGTGAATACCGGTAGAGAAAGCTAATCGTAGTTATGGGATTCTTGAAATTGAGCAAGAAAGGAAAAGAAAAAGCTCTAAGAAATATATTCTTCTTGACTACACGATTTAAAAGCCTCAATAGATCCATAGAAGGGATTCGAAAAATTTTAGTCTTTCGATGTGCCTCCAATCCCAACAATATGTCCTTCATTCTAGCCAATTATTACCTTATGATTCCTTGACTATATCCTTGAATTTTCAGTTGAGACGCCATGCCGCTTGATACTTGAACAACATATTTTTACCCTGTCTTCAAGCCACACTATCATAAGAGACAATAATAACTCTGTGAACCTAGTTAAGTGCAAGTAATGAAAAGTTTTAGGTTGGTGGTAAGCGAGCTCCCAATCCAAATACACGGAGCCCAATCTAATCTTTAAAGAAGACCTTCCCTTGCTCAGGTAAACCTATCATTGAACTCTTCCTTTGTTTCTAGAACCACAGGGTACACATTCATTAGCTTTCTTATCTCTTCAATATGCACCAATAATGGCCAGGTTCTATTTAATATATCAGAGAGTAATGGGTTATTATCAGCAGCTCCACTGCCATTTGCTATACCATTGCATTCCACCCCTTAAAGCCTAGCAACAAATCTTTAAAAGACACCAACTGGTGTGACTCTTATTGCTCTGGTTCTTGCATTTTTTATACTCCACTTGGGGCATTTTCAAAGCAACCATTTTCATCCTTCGTTTTATCTGACATCAGGGCTTTTTCCTTAGCTTCTTTCTTTGACTTCTTCGAGTTAATAGTTGGAAATCCCAATTTCGGAGTTTTGTCCGGTGGTACTTTCCGAAAACCAAGGGTCCCCTATGGAGAGTTTTATTGTGGCACAAAATCCAAGAGAGAGTGTATTTCCTCCATAACGCAAATCATTGATATATGTGGCTTTTACTTTATGGGCTTCAATTTACACTATGCCTAACCTATATGCTTATGGATGTGTAATAAATGTGTTAAAAAGATGAATGTGACATTTTGGTATCAGAAGAGAGGTTTTAGCATCATATTGGACACTCCGGTCGTGATTTGTTACAAGTCTATGTAGTCAATACCATTAGATGACATTTAATCTAATTTTATTTGTAAACCCGATGGCATGGCTCCTCAGCACCCCATTGGTGCCTCTAACTTCTATTCCTTTTGTTTTGCAGTTTGTATGTAAGTATCTTTCTAGCCTAAAAAACCAGCCAATGGGATCTTCTCCAGAAAAAACAAGTGGTTCTAATTTTATCTATTTGCCTGTCTCTTTTTCAATATGTTCACATTATTTTCCAATGATTCCTCATTACTGTGGCCATCACAACCATTGTCACGTAACTCAACACTATTTTTTTCCATTTTCCTAGTTTTTGTGATGCTAGCTCTCAGAAACGTGCCTTGCTTCCTTAATGGTCCATTTGGTACATTGGCTCTCACCTTGGAGAAGTGGAAGTGGAACTAGAATCAATGTTGTGTTGTTTGGTACCATGGAACTCATTTCTTGACGGAACTCACTTCCATAAAAAATGATGGAAGTGGGTTCCATCAACCCCCCTAGGAAGTGGGTTCCAGATCCTGAGAATTCATGCATGACCATTGTACCCTTCACTGACTCCGGGGAGCATGATGTTGATAGTGGCAGTTGTGGCGACAGCATGGAAGATGACAATGAATTCGGTGACTCCATATGTGACTCCAGTGACCTTTACAACGATTTGCTCCTCAGATCTCGAATCTGGACGAATGGCAACCTACGATTGGTCAGATTTGCTCGAATATGGATGATGAACGGCAACCTATGAAGGACTCGAATTTGGACAATGAAAGGCAACCTACGTGGTGACTTCCACAAGCTTTCTCGTTAGATTTGCTATGCGAGATTATCTCAACTACATAGGGAACTCTTCAAGCTTGCTCGTCAGACGACGGTCGGAATGAGCAACCCAACCCAGGGCCTCTGTAGTCGTCTTTGTCTGAGCGCGCATCTGCGCCTACATCATCATCTCCGACGACCTATTTTTGGGTTCGTTCTTGCGTCAACGTCTCATTTCCTCATCTTCATGTGCGCGTTCCTGCGTGGAAGAAGAGAACTTTTTAATTGTAAGCGATATATACTTCTTCCAGCATACCAAACATACTTTAATCCCACTTCCACTTCCATTTCCATTTCCATCAAAATCAGTTCCACGTACCAAACAGGGCAAGTGTTTTCATATCGTTGGTCAAACCACCCATCGTCTCCTTTAACTCTTGTACTTCTAGATAGAAGTGTAAACAAGTTAGGCTAGACCGCATTTCGTCCTTAATAGACTTGGCCTATTTTGTAAGAGTCTAACCTATGCCCTATTACATGCCTTTTTTTTAGGGTGGAGATTGGCCTCTGCAACTCTTAGGCCTAGCATGAAGCCTGCTAAAAAGTATGCATTTTAAAAAGCATGTTAACAACACAAATAAAAAACAAGCCGAATTTAAAATAGGCCAAAATTATATAAATCAATCTATATTATCCAAAATAAAATAATAAAAACATATAAATTTATATATAGAATATAAATATAATTATATCTTCAAACCATAATATGAGAATGAATGAATAAACATTATATAAGACATGGATTTATATATAGAATATAAATATAAATTTTTAATTTGTAAATATGTTTGTTTACATGCTTATAGGCTTATCTTTGAAAAAATAAGTTTGACTTGTTTACATATCCAAGCCTTTAAATAGGCCTTGGCTATGACTTGTTTACAAATAGGCCAAGTCAAAGGCCTTGAAAAAAATTTTTCAGCCCTACTTGTAGACCAAAATAGTGAGACAACAAGATAACCTTCTCTGGCTTTTGAGAGGCTTGAAAGTCTCCTTCATCACACTCACTATTTCAGAAGAGTCCTAAAATACATTTCCGCAACCCACGATGCAATATACTCATTCTTCACACCCCTTACATAGTGCCAAGGTCCTTAGACTTAGCTAAGAGTAGTCTGGTTTGGTTCCTTACTTTCTGGAGCCTTAGAATAATTGTTTGGACTGGCAGATTTCATCTCTTTCTGTCCTTTGTGGTTTCCTTAATCTCCTCTCATACGTTTAACATCAGCGGTCAGAATCATTCATTAGCATTTCTTCAATTACTTATAATGACTTGTCCATGGCAAACAAAAAAAAAAACTCATAATGACTTCAGTCAAAAATAGATGTCGTTTTATATGTTATATCAAAGTCATGTGACCAAGTGGTCCATAGTATGATTACGATCTTACGCTCTTTTTACTTGAAATCAACTTACTAGCAATGAGATAAAGTGGGTTTGTGCTGTGTGTGTTCACATTTAAAGTTTATGTTTTAGAAGCTAACAAATTTAGAATACCAGGATAAAATTATTAACAAATCTTTACCAATTGAGCAAAAGTAAACATTGAAAAAAAGCTTATCAACATTACAATTGGACCATAAAATTTGAATTTAGATGCTGGCTTGCATATCTTTTAATTTGCTGATGCCACTTTTTGACTTGATAATTGATGCTAGATGAAAAGGTTTTTAAACGAATGACTAATTTGGAGCATTCTGTAAGTGATCAGTCTCACAGTGTACGGTTCATCATAATAAAATTATTTATAAAGCATATTCTAGGACTCACGTGGAGATCAACTCTTTACCAATCCAAGTCAAGGGGAATACCAATATTATATCCATTATTAATGACGGAGGGAAATAAGATTAAAAGGTGATAATTCGTTTTAGAGTAATCAAACGCAAAAAAACAGAGGATTGGAGTTTACCAAATGGGATGACTAGACTCTACTTTTGACTAGTCTTTGCAAATTACAGTAATGTAGCATATATGTGTGCATGTTTAGTTCTTCCCGACGGTGTACGTAAGTCAAGATAAAATCATATCAAAATCTATAAAAGCCATTTTGAAATTCATAAAAAACCATCTTGAAATCCGTAAAATTATATCGAATCCTTAACATCTTTCTCCCATTGGATTTCCGAAACATACAAATAGTTGTTAATGAAATGTCATGACTACATCTCAGTAAATTACGTCTTATTTAATGTGGAATTTATTATTGTGCAACCCACACATCTAACTAAACCAAAAAACCGTAAGCTAAGTGCCCACACATTTTTAGTATTTTTTTTACCATTTACATATAAACATGGTTATTTGTGCCTATTACTTTAGTTCTCAGCTCACTTTTTACTCACTAATTTGTTAAGTTTATCCATTAATTAGATATTTTGATGACCACCACGAAATGACAAAATCAATCGAGATGCATTTACTTGTGGGACAATGAAAAATTTTTAGAGTTGCCAAGTAAGGTTCAAATAATTGGACCGATCATTGAATCAAGCTAGACAGTAATTCAAATGTTGGCGTGTCAAATCAGAGTCAACCAAGAGTTAGATCATCAATATTAAATAATGTAATTTAATAGATTATTGTCACACCCTAAACTTTTAGAGGTGACCGGCATGGAATCTGAAAGATTTCACATTACGTAAGCCTTCTGTTTTAAACAAATATCTATATCATTTGTCAAATCGCTAAATAATAGAATAATCTAAAATGTGTATAATGACATATCGAACATTATCAAAATATAATAAAAGCACATGGACCTTACCTATATACTACGTGAAGCATCTAATATTTAAAAATAGTGTATAAATATAAGTTTTTTTATGCGCCGAACAACAGCTACAAAAATAAAATAACAAGGAGACCCTTCACTGCTCAACCAGAAGTATAGGGTCAACTGGGTTATTTGAAGCCAAAAGTAAATTTCCAGTGAATAACATCCCATAAATATAATTGCCTAAATTTAAGAGAGTAATAAAAATAATGCAACTACGATAAATATTGTAACAACAAATCTTAGATTTGGTAGGGTATAATCAAGTCATATTTGAAACTACATAATAAATCATTTCTCTGAGAATTTCAATTATGTAGCAAAACCACTCGTTTGACAAAATCGATATAAAAATAATATTTAAATCTCAAATTTTCATAGGACTTCAATAGAATGGAATATCAGGCGTAGACACATAGTTCACGAGAGTAAATAACCAGGCACAACTCAAGGCCATGAAAACAGGCATGAACACAGTCCACTAAGGTAAGTCACCAACAGACACGGCTCGAGGCCACAAATAACAGATATGAGTTGATACCCATCAATAACACTACCAACAAAATGCCATTTAGGGATGGAAAATCCATCGCTAAATAGCTATATTCCGTCGCTAAATGGAAATTTTTTGATAGAAAATAGCCATTGAGTGATGGATTTTTTTTGTCGCTAAATTGCATTTTTTAGGTAGCGTAACAGGTGTAAGTCAACACCCATAAATAACAAGCGAGCTCGTAATTAACTATGGTGCACCAAAGACTAATAGTATTGTTATTAGTAACTAGCGTTCTGTTTTAGTCCTCTGAAAAACATTTTCAAGCATGCATGAGATCAATTTTCAAACCTTCTTCAATGATAAACTATTCTGAAATGCGTTATAACAAGGATCCAAGTATGAAATTTATAGATAATATCCCAAACCATTTTTAGGTAGCATAGAGTACGTATCATTCGAATGTAATTTCTTTTCATTATCTCAATGCGTGAAATCACAGTGATAAAACATTTCGAATAAATACTATAACACTTTAACTTTTACAATAATCAATATCTCAAAAGCTTTTATTCAATTCTATAAATGAATAACCCATATAAGTAGAATTGGGAAAGAATAGATAATATTAAATGAAATTCATAAATCTTACTCCCTGCAATATCAATGAGAAGATTAAATAATTTCAATAAACTTTCATCACTAAAACAATGCTTAAATTGTGATAATTAAATTAAAAAAAATGAAAGGTAGTAAAATGCACTTTATAAAAATTACAATAGACATCATTTACTCACCTATCATACTCTTAACATATTACTCTTCTTTATCCTTCATCTTCCAATTTATCTTCTTCTTCTTCCCCTTCTAACAATAACATATATACAATACTCAATCAGCATCAATCATACTTCTAAATATAAAACCGGCTTCAAAAATTATAACTTATCCCACAAGACTACAAATGTAGTGGCTCAAGTGTCTACTTAAAGATTTCTATTGTTGAAAATTGTGTCAAGGGGCCAATCGTTATACCTTAAACTTGTTTATTTTAATGTATTTTCTCCATTTAATTGTCATAGCTTTTGCATGTTTATTATGATAATTGTATCCATGGGCAAATTATGAAGATTGTCCTAAATGTCCTTGGTCAGATATCTTTGTAGGAACAAAGATAAAGTAAGACCAGTATGACTTTGATAGGGTATAGAGATACGAGTCAAAGTCATAGGTGTAACACCTCCTATTTTCCCCTATATGTTCATAAAAGATCACTTTTGAACCACTCTTGGGCCTTAGATATTAAATTTAACCCAAAATTGTGAACTTGGATTTTCAAAAATGTAAAAAAAAAATGTTGTTACTGTTCACGGATCCTTTTCCAGATTTCTACCCAAATTTGAAAAATCATAATTAATTCTATAAAAATTGAAATGAAATGGTTCAAATTTCTAAATTTAGCTTACTAAGTGACCTATAGGGAAAAAAATACTCATTGGCCATAAAACTTGCCCATTTGAATCAGTTTATTCCAAAACCATTTACTGTCCAATTGGTCAATTCCAGTTTTTACCTTAAACTTTGGAAATTCATATCTCTCAAAATACACATCCAAATTTCAAAAACTTTATTTCATTTTAAAGCTCAGGATGTGTAGTTTCTGACTGGAAAGTTTCAGCTCATTTGGAGCGTGTTTGCTATTTTTTCTTCCCATGTGAAGCAGATGCGTTTTTTAGGGCCTTTGGAACCCCCTTAACTTTGAAAACCAATTTTTTGTTAAAATTCACCAAAAGCTCTTTTTGTTTCCTTAACTCTTCTTTATCATGCATGACCATTCCCTTAACATTCCTTGTTGGTTTTAGTCCATTTTCATGCATGTCTTATCAGACATTCCCCTAATACTTTGTGTAGAGGTTTAAAGTTACAACACAACATCAAAAGAGAGTTAGCAACTCAATATTTACACAAAAACCATGCAAGCAAGGAGCAACTTCTTATGCATCAATAACTTTTTCCTTACCCTTGCTTGTGCTTCCACCTACATGGTTAGTTGGGGGGGAATGAGATTTGGGAATCCCAATAGCAAAACCACATAATCAAGATATTGTGAACGTGCATACATAACTTTAAAGCATGTGTATGAACATATAAACATGTGACACATCAAACTTCACTTTATTATGCATATAGCCATAGCAGAAAAGTCACATTTCATACACAAATCATGCACTTCAATCATCATAAAAGTTCATGTAACATTCACAACTCATTTTTATAAACATAAAAGGAGATTAGTAGGTTTTGCTACATTTTCTTTGCTTTCTTTTACCCCACTTCAAAAGTGCTCTTGGATCTCTTCCAAATATGCTTTTTGGAGATCTTAAAACCCAAAAATTCATGGCATAACATCCATATAAACATGCCATCACCAAGATGCAACAAAATTTACAAAAACGCATAAAACCCCCTTTTGGTTTTCTAAGAGTCCTACAAGTTCAAGACTTAATTTTTATGGCCTTTAAGGCTTCTAAAATCCATCTCTTAGATTTACCTTACACAAAACATCATTTTGAAGCCAATGGAACCATCAAAATACTAAAAAACACATCATTTCTATTTTTTTCTTTAGCTTGGACGAAAACAGCAAAAATAAAGAAAGTAAGGGTTTTTCAACTTTGCTCATGAAACCATATGTTTCCTTACTTCCAAAACCCCTTTTCTTAACTTTGTTCTACTCAAATACACCTTCCCTTAGACCAAAAGAAATTTGGGCAGTACCTCCCTCTAAACTTTAACTTCCCAAAATTTTACCAACACAAACTAACCAACAACAAGCCACAACAAAGTTCATACTACTCAAGAAACAACTTGCAACCATTTTCCACCTTTAAAACCTTCTCTTTTCCATTTTAGACTCTTGAAATCCTAGCTATTCTCTTCATAAAAGAGAGGCTCATTCAAGGAATAACTCAAGAGGAAGGTAGTAGAAGGTTGCTAGCTTGAGAAAAGATGAAGATTTGGTTGCTAGAACACATTACCTTGTGTTATGGGAGCTTGGTTCTCTTCTTTCTTGCTTGAGAATGGTGTTTTTGGCTTGGGAGAGGAGAGAAAATCTGATTAGATGAGAGAGGGAGAGCGGGGGATGGATTTTAGGGAGAGAGAGGGTGAATTTTCTCATTAAAATTGCCTCTTGAAAAGTTGTGTGGAGGAGATTGATTTTTGGTCACCAAATTTTGAAATACTAGGTGTAGATTGTGCCACATGACCTCTTTGAATTGCTTGCTGAAAAGTGACTTTTCATACTCCCTTTTCTGGTTTGATTGGGTTGACTGGGCCCCTGTCTGTCCAGTTACTTAATCCGGTGGCATGCATTTTTGTAACCTTTACGTGAGTAACTACCTTTTTACTTTTCCGGGGACTTTATCTCTCATGTGGCGACATTCCCTACACCTCCTTGCCTAGGTGACATCATGTCCTAGCCTATAGCATCTCCGAGTTTCCTCGTAACTCATCGGGATTCCTCGATTTGCAGGCAACATCGTAAAATGGGCTCCAAATTCTATATTTTTCCCTGATACTCAAGCCCTTTTCTGTTCCTCCAAATTCTTCCTGGATTTTTCGTAATTAATTTTCTAAGAAAATACTTTTTCGGGCCTTTCGGACATGTTGATCTCCGTACTTTGAAACTGCCTGCACCGGATATTGGGTAATAATTCTATTAATTACTTTATAACCCAACTAAACTTTTCTCAATTTAGGTTTCCGGCATTTGAGGACTTCTGTTATTTTAAATAATTATTTCTAAGTCGTTTGGACCGTCAAAATCTCTTAATTACAAAAATGCCATTACTTGTCCTACTTTCCTCATAATTACCAAAATGCCACTATCTTTTCTACTTTTTCTTAATTCCAACCTTGCCCTTGGTTGACTTTTGACACTTCTGGGTTGACTTTGACTTTTTGATCAATTTTGACTTTTGGGTTGACCTTTGACCAAATTACCAAAATGTCCTTACTATTTGATGACATTTTGCATCCAATGCCTTTTTATTCAAAATGACCATTTTACCCTTGTTATTTGTGCCAAATGACCATTTTTCCCTTTGGTAATTTTTACTTAGAATTCTCAAGAATTGGGACTTAATCAATCATCCTTTCTTGTCTATAGGAATTTTCCTTTCTATTTTTCTTATCTATGGGGCTTAAATCATTTTGTAATTTATCGGTTTGGCCTTTATTTCCATTTACAAAATTTGGGATATTACAATAGGCACCTGTAAGAGTACAAGGTACTAGACATACCCGCTACGAGAAATCTGCATGGATCAAATCATTAGCTTATCTTGTATGTAATCACATTATCACGCCCTTTGACATGAGATCATCATGGATTCCTATATGAGAGTCGCTGACCGAATGATGATAAAGGCCATACTCGGGCTCGGGGATCTTTCATGTAGAGGAATGCGAGTGATCAAGATGGGATTTATCCCTCATGTTAGTTGAGAATATTACTGAGCCCCTTGATGAGTCAGTTTGAGAAAATGTATGGCTATACTGTAACAAAAAGGAGTTTCATTTTTTAGATTAGACTACTCAGGGATAGAGAAAGCAATGGTCAAGAATAAGAAGATGACGTTATCCATGCATCATTCTTGACCGAGATATCTTGTGACAAAAGGGACGTGATGTGGTTGCATGAAACGTTGTATCGTGTTAACAATCTCCATATGATTTGGGTAGTACTGAGTTGTGGGCTAGAGGCCACTTGCGACTTGTGGGCTAGTATTGAGTTTAGCCCATTGCGAGCTTCATATGGGCCTACAGGGTCACACGCAAAAACAGCCCAACATGAGCTTTAATTATTATATGGTTTATTCAAATTATCTATATATATATAAATTCGAAATGACAATATTATATGTTAGTTTCAATATTTAATTTATTTGATGAATTAAATAACTAACATTGATATTCAGATTTAATTTATAAAGATAAATTAAATTTATTGGCTCATTATTTGGATTAATTATATGGATATGATTTGATCAAATTATATTAATCCAAATTATAATTGCAAAATTCAAATTTCATGTTTTAAATTTCAAATTTCAAGATTAATGAAGATTATAATCTTGAATATCTTTTGAATTTCGAATTTCAAGATTAATAAAGATTAATCTTGAATATCTTTTGGAATTCGAATTTCAAGATTAATCTATATTAATAGTGAATATCTTTTGAGATTCAGATTTTCAAGATTAATAAAAGATTAATCTTGAATATCTTTATATCTTTATCAAATTCATATTTTCAAGATTAATAAAAGATTAATCTTGAATTATGATGCACTCAATGAGTTCTATAAATATGAGGACGCATGAGTAAGAGAGATATGCAATTCGAATTTGGTTGTTGGGAACTGTTCGTATGGTTACCGGTACAGAGAGATAATAAAAAACATTGGCTCCTTGGGATCATGATCTAGAAAGCAGAAAAGCTTGAGAAGGTCATGGGCATTTGAAACTGAAAGATATCCAAATGCAAAGGAAGCTGAAAATTCAAGAACCACAAAAGGTATTACACTGTCTCCTCGGTATAAACGCCTTTGGTAGATCTGTGCGTGCATGGGATTAGAAACTTTTTGTTTCTTCTACTGCATGTGTACGTTTTAGTCTCAACATCTATATTCTCTTCCAATGAAAATTGCTACTTAAAATTATTATCAACCCTAATTCCAAAATTAGTGCTTCAAAGTTCTGTTTGTTGGCCAACTTTTACCAAATTTCAAAATCAATTTTGTTAATCCATAACTTACAATTTACTTATCCAAAAGTTGAATTCTAGAACTCAATTTAAAGCTTATCATGATTGCTAACGAAATCCATTTGCTTAATTAAAAATCCCTTCAAAGTCCTGCAAACTCACATGTAAATATAACACCAAAAAATTCCAACTTCCAATTTCAAACCATTAATCACCAAAACCTTTCTTTAATATGCCATAGGCATTTTAAAGTCTTCAAATACAACTCCTTGCTCATCCATTTATTGACCATTTGAAACATACAATACACACATGCACACTCAATGTGACACCTCCTATTTTCCCCATATTTTCTTATTATAGATCACTTATGAATCCTCTTGGGCTTCGGATATTTTCCAGTTTTTTGGCCCAACTTTAAAAAATCATAACTAATTCTAGAAAAATCAAAACTGAGTGATTCCAATTTCTAAATTTTTATTATTAAGTGAACTATAAGGGAAAAATACTCATGGGTTCAAATTCTTGCCCATTTGATACATTTTATTCAAAAACCACATACTATCCGAAATGGTTCACTCCAATCTTCCAGATTTTACCTCAATCTTTAGAAAATCATAACTCTCAAAATACACATCCAAATTTCGCAAACTTTATAGCTTAGGATGTGTAGTTTCGGACTGAAAAATTTCAGCCCATTTGGAGCTCGTTTTCTATTTTTAAATGTCACTTGAAACGGATTTATTTTTCAAGGTTTTTGGAACCCCTTTAGCCTTGAAAACCAATTTTCTTAAAAATTCACCAAAACCTCTTTTTGGTTCCTTAACACTTCTTAAACATGCATGACTATTCCCTTATCATTCTTGGTTACTTTTAGCTCATCATCATGCATACTTCATCACCCATTCCCATGATACTTTTTTAGAGGTTTAGGTTACAAATATGACAGCAACTTCAAGAAAGTATGCATCTTAACCATTTACACCAAAACATGCAAGCAAAACATAATCTTCAAGCATCATTAACCTTTTCCTTACCCTTGCACCTACATGGTTAGTGAGTGAGGAATGAGATTTAGGAATCCCAATAGCAAAACCACATAATCAAAACATTGTGAATGTGCATACATAACTTTATGGCATGTGTATGAACATCTAAACATGTGGCACATAAACTTCACTTGAATATGCATATGGCCATAGCACAAAAGTCACATTTCATACACAAATCATGCACTTTGCTCATCATAAAAGTTCATGTAACATTCACAAATCATTTTCTTAAACATAAAAGGAGATTAGTAGTTTTGCTATCTCAAGATCCTAGCTTTCCTTTAATCTAACTTCAAAAGTGTTCTTGGTTCTTTTTCAAGATGCTCTTGGGAACTCTTAAACCCCTAAAAATCATGGCATAACATTCACATAAACATGTCATCATTAAAATGCAACAAAACTTGCAAAACACATAAAACCCCCTTTTTGGTTTTCTAAGTGTCCTACAAGTTCAAAACTTGATTTTTATTGCCCTTTAAGCTTCTAAAATCCATCTCTTAGCTTTACCCTACACAAAACATCATTTTGAAGCCAATGGAATCATCAAAATGCTAAAAAACACATCCTTTCTATTTTTTCTTGAGCTTGGATGAAAATAGCAAAAATAAAGAAAGGAAGGGTTTTTCAACTTTGCTCATGAAACCATGTGTTTCCTTGCTTCCAAAACCCCTTTTCTTAGCTTTGATCTACTCAAATACACCTTCCCTTAAACCCAAAGAAATTTGGGCAGCACCTCCCCATAATGTTGAGCTTTCCATAAATCTTTACAACAACTTAAAACAACAACAACCAACAACTTGTCTTTTACCCCTCAAGGAAGAGTTTGCAACCATTTACTACTTTTAAGACCTTCTCTTTTCCATCTTCAACTCGTGAGGTCCTAGCCTTTATCCTCAAAAAGGGAGGCTCATTCAAGGAATAACTCAAGAGAAGGTAGTAGTAGTAGTGGCAAACTCAAGAAAAGAGGGAGATTAGGTTGCAAGAGCATCTTACCTTGTGTTATGGAGCTTGGGTTTCTTCTTTCTTACTTGGGGAGGGAGAGTTTTCTAGAGAGAAGGGAGAGCAATTTTCTACCCAAGGAGAGAGAGAAAGTGGCGTGATAAATGGGAGAGGAAGAGAGAGGGAAAGCTTAGTTAAAGTTGCTCTTCAAAAAGGTGTGACGTAGAATAAAACTTGGAGACCAAGTAGCTAAACACTTGATTCATATTGAGCCACATCATCTTGTCTCCTCCTAGCTGAAAAAGCAACTTTTCAGAGCCCTAGGCGTCAGTTTTTGTTGGTTGGGCCTTTGCCCAGTCTAGTTAAATGATCCGGTGGCACGCATTTCCGTAAAGTACCCTTTACGTGGGTAACTACCTTTTTACTTTTCCGGAGACTTTATCTTTCGTGTGGCGCCATTCCCTAGGCCTTCTTGTCTAGGTGGCATCATGTCCTAGTCCATAGAATCTCTGGGTTTCCCTCGTAACTCATCAGGATTCCTTGATTTGCGTGCAACACCGTAAAACGGGCTTCCTGCGGCCAATTTGACTTAAGGACATAAGAAAATTCTATATTTTTCCCTGATTCTCAAGTTCTTTTCCGTTCCTCAAAATTCTTCCCGAATTTTCCATAATTAATTTTCTAAGAAAATACTTTTTCGGGCTTTTAGTGCAATATTGTCCTCCATTCAGCGAAATTGCCCGCATCGGGTACCGAGTAATAATTTTATTAAATACTTCATAACCCAACTAAACTTTTCTTAGTTTGTGTCTCCGGCATTTGAAGACTTCTGCTACCTCAAATAATTATTTCTCAGTCGTCCTTAACTCTGAAATCCTTTATTTACCACTTATTTACGAAAATGCCACTACATTTTTTGCTTTTGCCATAATTTTCAAAATGCCGTCACCTTTTCTACTCTTTCTTAATTCCAACTTTACCCTTGGTTGACTTTTGACCTTTTTGGTCAACTTTGACTTTTGGGTTGACTTTTGACCAAATCACCAAAATGTCCTTATTATTTGATGACACTTTGAGCCTTGGATCTTTTAGTCGAAATGATCATTTTGCCCTTATCACATAGGCCAAATGACCATTTTACCCTTAGTCATTTCCACTTAGACTTCCTAAGACTAGGGACTTAGTCAATTATGATCTTTCTTTCCTTTAGGCATTTTCCTCTATATTTTACCTTATTTATAGGCCTTAGATTATCCCATAATTTACCGGTCTAGCCTTTAGTTCAAGCTACAGAAATGCGGATATTACACTCAAGCACCCAAATATGTGTGTGTGTGTGTGTGTGTGAACTTATCACTAAAGCTCCAAACAGATTTTTTCTTAACCCCAATGAGAGCCAATATACATACACATATTCAGCCAAAATCTCAGAACTAGTGGTAAAATTTTTTTCTGTTTAAGTCCTTATAATCCACCATCTCATACACTTCAAACTAAAAAGCACCCACTGTTTCAGCAAGAATCACAGAGAAGGAAAACACAGTTTACATGAACAGTACTCATGAATCTGAGCTTCAAACAGAATCAAATAACTCACTTACATTGCTTGATTCGATTGGCAAAATCTTCAATCTTACTCATTATGTAATTTAATCGATGAGAACACTAAGCTACCTCTAATTTCTCAACTTTAATCTATCCCCAAGAACCCAAAATGGTAGAGATTGAAGAAACTGAGGGTAGAATGGTGTTTAGGAGGCTCACCTGAACCCGAATCATTGCTTATACTGGCGAAAAACGCCCTTCTCCGGTGAGAAGCAACTCCGTTGACCATGACGCTCTCTTGCTCTCGCGCTCGCATTGTTGCTCATCTGGAGAATGAAGGAATGAATGTAGAACAGTGCAGAACCAGGGAGTGATGGGATTATTAAGTGTTAGGGGTGAAATGTCAACTTTAACCTGCACACTTTTCCATTTTTTAATATGGTCCTTCTCTTCTTTTTTTTTTTCCCTTGATCCTCTCTCTCTGTTTTTTCCTATTTTCTGGATATTGCAATTATATTTTGTTTTATAAAAATTAATAGGTAAACCTAGAATGTTATCTTATTTTACCCATATTTTAAGATTTTAGTTTAATTAAGTATCAATTATAAAAACAATAGGGATGAAATGAATTAATTTATTTTATTTTCTCATATGTTTAAATAGAAAATAGAAATCAAATTATAATTTTCTTACTATATTTTTTAATGAATAACATTTTTCATTCTAATTGCATTTTTCAGTGTTTTAGCTTTTATTTTTTTTATTTTTTTTTTAAAAAGCAGCAAACTGATTTACCTGCTTTACCCACCAGTTTCAACCGAACAATATCAAGGATTGGTCTTCCAATAGCCAGCCCCCTTTATTGTTCTTTGGTGTTAAGGCACATTCACTCCACCTCCACCTCCCCTCAAATATATACATATATAACTAATAACATGTATTCATTCAAGTTCAAAATGAGTTACTTTAACCTAACTCACTAAAATTAGGAAATAATTGTTAACTCGTTAACTTTAGGGTTCTGATGCAATTTTATCAACATATTTTTTTATTGGAGTGTCTAATACAATTAAGTTTAAAATAGTACAAAAGTAGAAGTAATATATTAAAATGGTACAATTTAAGCAACTTAGTTAAAGTAGCCAAAACATCTATCGCTTTTTACATGAGGCCCACTTGTTCGCCCTCTAGCTTTTAAAGGACATTTAGGTCAATTTAATGAAGACGCTAAAATCACACCATTTTAAAAGGATTGTATTTGCTTTTACCCACTTCAAAATTTAATTGTACTTTATGTTGTTAGCGAAAAATTTTATTATTAAAATTACACCTTAACCTTTAAATTTATCTTAACTTGAATTTTTTTCTTTTTACCTCTATTGTTGAAGTTTTGAAGTTAAGAAGATAATAAAAAATTATGTTAGTAAAATTGATAAATAAATATTAATCAGTCTTCAAACAACTTAGTGATAAAATATAATTCATACCGTGAACAGGAGGAAGTGCTGCGCTAACATGGGCATCTCGGTATGGTGGGGCAACTGCCACTGTAGCTATCCATATTCCCTACGTCTGTTTCTTTGAGCCAACCATCCCTAAAGCTTAAAATTAGTGTTTGTCTTCATGTAAAATGGATTGGGCCAGGGTCAACCCAATCCATCAAAAATTAATAACAAAAATTTTTCCGAACTGGGCCAGAGAGGCCCAGACCGGAAAAAAACAAAAAAAAGCCAAAAATGAGAGTTGGCCAGAGAGGCCCAATCAAAAAAAATAAAAAAATTAAATAAATAATTTTTTGATCTGGGCCGAGCAGGGCCCAAATGCAAAAAAAAAAATAAATAATAAAATTGTTGGTTTGGGCCGAGCAGGGCCCAGACGGAAAAAAAATAATTCAAATTTAAAAATTATTATTATTTAAAAAGAAGAAGGAACACGTGGCATGTGAAGCCATGTGGCACTTCCAATTACACGAACTACACCATCGGACTCGTCACAGCGTGTGGAAGCTTCCGGCACGGCGCGTGTTTAGAACAGAGGTCGGGAGGCGGCGCGTGTATTACACGCGCCTTCTCCGAGAGTGGGCTTCAACCCAATTTACGAATTTTTTCAGAATTTCTCTTCTCTTGGCGCGTGTAGGCGCGTGGAACCCCTAAATGAGACACAATTTGTCCCCAAAAATCCTAAAATTTGAGATCTTCATTTTGATATGCTATTTGCCTACCTTCCAGGCAATTCAAGATCTGTTTTTTTTGATCAAAATCAGTGCTTAGCTCAAGATTTCTTGAGTATTTCTTCGAAATAATTAATTTTTAAATTCATTCCTTTTTAAGAAAAATTAAATGAGTCAAGAAATCTCAGATAGCACTGAATCACTGTCTTATGGATCAGTGCATTTGGAATACATGGATGACAATATTCCTGATGAGAATCCTGAACAAAGAATTTAAAGAGGATTTTGAGGAGGAACATTTTAAGTGGACTTTTGAGGTAATCGTGAGAAAGATCTTCAAGGGGAACCTGAGAGAGACCCCAAATAGGATCATGATGAGAACCTTGAAGGAGGTTAAGAGGAACCTCGAAAGGTTTATTCCGACCTAAATCATATGTCCTCGTTCTTATTTAATTCAAAACCTCAAAGTGTTGATGAGGAGGTAGAGCAACCTTTTTTTTCCCAGCCATGGCTACGACAATAGCTGAATATGGCATACAATGAGAACATCCATATTTAAGAATAAAAAAAAGGAAACATATATAAAAAGTTAATTTAGAAACTCTAATAAAAAATTTAATTTAGAAATAATAACATAAAAAAATGTTCATAAATAAAAAGTTCATTTGAAAGTTTTTATTTTTTTCTTGATCATATGAGGTGCAATTATTTGTCTCATATATTAATTATTTTTCCCCATAATACCCTTGTTTGCATCGGCATTTTTATCTTCACGCGTTAAATGCTAACCACTAAATGATATGTTTACTTTTGTAAAACCCCATAAATTCTTTGCATAATAATATTAATTGTAAATAACCATCTGAAGCTATTTATTTACATTATTTTTACAAATTAGATAAAATTCAGGTTATAACTTATACGTATTTTTAATTAGGATTGAATTGAGTAACAATGGTGGGGGATTAACCAAGGCACAGCCACGTGGTAATGGTATTATATGATGAGATATTATTTCAAGGGACGACAAAGGGTAAAATTAAGATTGGCATATTCATGGAGTAGATAGTGTCACTGACTAATTGATTAACGACAAAACTATTTTAACCTTTTTTTAAGTGCCAACCATGCATGATCAACACAATTAAACCCATTTATTAATTACCCTTTAATTAACGTAATTAGCCCATATCGGATCCGGACAATAAAAAGACTAGATTATACACACATATTTAATTAGAGCGTTTAACAGTCAACAAAATGTTTCTTTGCAATTGCATATATCTGTGTGCAAACAAGCATATAAAGATACAAATAATGGGTATATCAACTTTTCCAATGGAAACTGTTAACTAGAATTTCTTTTCCATGGTAAGAAACCATAATTTAATTCATTTCTTTTATTAAAAGACAATAAGTGAGGACTGTTGATAAAAAATGATGACGTATGCATGTGGAGTTTTCTGAAGCAACGTTCTAACAGGCGAAAAACAAAATCAGTAGCCATGTTCCGATAACATTGGAAGTGCGTTCACGTTCATCTAACATATTTATCTCATAAACCGTAAATTATATTAGAAAAATAGATTATGTACTAATTCAAAAGGGCCAATTATCTTCTTTAGCATCACCGATATAAATAAACAATTCATGATAAGCAATTTTTTGTAATATTTTCTCCAACGGAAATTACGAGGAAGATACCAGCTATTACCTCCTAACTTGTTTTTGGAATTTTGTTATGGAAGATATGCGCTTCACATGAATGGTCTAGGTACGTTTAAAGGGGCCCTTTGGAACCCTGGTCCTATTTCATGGGTCAAGTCAACAAAAGCTGTGGTTGTATGTAATTAAGCAAGGTGAGAAAATGTCGATTTAATCCTAGATAATGAAAATATCAATAACTCATCTCAGATATGTTTGATTCTTTAGTGTGGGATCTCTTTTCTTTTGTTTTTTTGGAAAAATTTGAGGGTATAAATGGATTCGACCAATCCCATTTAATGCAGAGTTAAACGGGTTTTCTAACAACATGTGCCAATTAAGAAATAAATGGTCAGGTTATGGGTTGACCCTAGGGTAACTCATTCCACCTGTTGCACACCCCTAATCATGGTTTCACCTTGTAAGCGTCTCCCATTCTTCCTCATGTTGTGTTCTCTCCTTTTGTTGGTGTTTTATGTTTCTAAACTTTGAATTAGATGATATTAATTAATCTTTATTTTATTCTTGAGACATGATTTTGGCATTGGGCCGGTCGCTTTAATGGTTTATGATTCTGGGAGTATTCTTGACAATTTTCGCTATATATAATTGGGATTGAATTTAATTGATTTTGGTTTAGTATGCAAAACTTAATTATTTGTTATGTGGATCCCTTCAAATAGTTGTCGGAGCTTGAATAATGATATTTTCTTTTCATTTTTGAGATATTAATCATTCTGGGAGATTTTTTTGTATCATTTTTGAGATATTTTTGAGCTTGAATAATGGCCTTGTGTTTAAACCCTTAGCATGGTCCCTACAGTTTTAAAATGATTTGAAAACCTCAATGTATCAGTATGTACTGCCATTGATTAGCTGCCAAGCTCTAAGCGTACCCATCAAGCACGCCCATATGGCGCATGAAAGCCTCCTTAAGATTTCCTTAATGGTCTCCAATGCATCCACTGCAGCTGTTCTCCCATTAACGAGGCTCGTTTAAAGCATCACACCATTTAATTTATAACAATTAATTACCAATTAACGGCAGCCAATTAATTTGTTAGTACAGGGGATTGAAAATAGAGAGCATTGTTCCGATCGGTTCATTTACCATTTCGTTTGATGTTTTAATCAAGTATGTACACATGTTTAATTAGAGCATTTAACAGTCAACGTACAAGATGTTTCTTTTCAAATGCATATATCTGTGTGCGCACGAGCATACAAAGATACAAATAATGGGTATATTATTGTAAGCATTTTAGAGTGAATGCCCATAACCCCCAACTCCTGAAATTCTTTATACTTATGTCATAATCATACAATCTCCCAAATAATGATTTGTAAGGAGTTTCTTATTGTTAATTTCATTTAGTTTTCTTTAACTTCTTTGTAACCATTTGCTTCTTATACTGAATGGTTGAGGGAGGCAATATACTTGGAATTGGTACTTAGAATCACATGTGAATGATAAATGATCATTTGCTCTCTTCCCTAATTTCTTGTCTTGTCTTATTTTCTATGCTCTAGTTTTTCCACTTTATAAAACGTTATTAGCATGAAAATTAAAACATAAATGGATTCAACCAACCCCATTTAATGCGGAGTTAAACGGGTTTACTAAAAACATGTACCACTTAAGAAATAAATGGTCGGGTTATGGTTGACCCTAAGATAGCTCATTCCGCCGGTTGTGACATACCTTAACTTAACTCTTAGCTTCATTATATATTGATTTGGAATCAATGGGAAGCCTCAAAATGATTAAAAAGTCCAAATAGTTTACTTTGAAAATTTCAAGTTTTTGAAAGTTACTATTCACTGCACTTTGGATTAACTTTGAGAATTCATAACCAATTTTAGAAAAATCGAAATTGAATTATTCCAATTTCTATTTTAAGCTTGTAAGTTCCTTTATAAGAGAAAAATACTCATTAAGTCATTTGCTTTCCCAAATGATACAGTTTAATTCGTGAAAAAATACTGTTCATTTGGTCATTTTTCTATTTTCCCAGGTTTTTCAGTGATTTTCTTCAAACTTTGGAAGTTAATAAATTTCTGTATAAAACTCCAAATTCAGTGTTCTTTGGCTTATTTTAAAGCTTGAAATATGAAATATTTTTCTATAAAATTTCATCTCATTTGGAATTCACTTGCTCTATTTTTCGACAGGCCAAATTTAGGGGTTTGGTTAATTTAACTTCAACATTTAACCAAACTCTTGAACTCCAAACTTCACCATTTGAAACCCTAACTTCTAATCCTTTCTTAACCATGTTTAATCATGTAATTAGAGATCATTATCCATCCCATATTAGCCAAACATTCATAGGTTTACATCACATATTACATGCTATACATAAATTCCAACATACTCATATAATTACAACATAGTTCCATGATCAAAATCATGACAAATTCCTTGTTTCATGCATCATAAACTTTCTCCTTACCCTTTGATGAACTTGTACCTAGAAATGGTTAGTGGGGGAGGGTGAGATTTCATGGAAATCCCAATAGCAAAGTTTACCAACATACATGAAAAATTGGCATGATATGCTTTAAGTTCATAAAGAATGTGTAACAATGTCAAAATGTGTACCAAGAACATATCAATGCATATGGCCATAGCATAATTTCACTCATAAACACATTCAACAATGTCATAAGTATAAACAAGTCATGGACAAGATTTATATCATTTCACAATCATTTTAGATAAAGTTAGAAAACTTTGCTATCTTTAATCCTTAACTTTGTTCTTGATTTTGTAATCTCCTTGGATCACTTAAAAATTCACCCTCTTGAACTAAACCCTTGCCTACAAAATGGACAATATAATGGCCATCAATCATAAGCCATTATCAAAACAATAACCACTTTAAAACTTCATTAAAATCCCTTGAACTTCCTTAATTCCCTAGAGCTTTTTAACTTGTTTTATTGTTTTTTAATGCTTCAAAATCCCTTGCCTCACTTTAACCCTACACAATTCCTCATTTTAGAGCTAATGGAAGCATTAGAATAACCAAAAACACCTTCCTTCTTGCCCTTTCCAGATTTGCATGAAAATTGTCAAAAATTGGAAAAATGTTTCTTTTCAACTTTGAACACTTCTATCATCATATTCTTATGCTCAAGCTCACATTCATGCATGGTAAAGCTTGATTCTAACTCTCCTATGTCAAAAGGAAAATTGGTCAGCACCTCCCCCATTTTCTCATGATTTCCCAAATTTACAAAAGTCACAAAACAACTTCAACAACAACCACAACATCATCAACATGCTTCTTTCATCAAGAGGAAGCATTTGCAACTAACAATTGGCTTTAAATCCCTCTCTTTCTCACTTTTCTCTCAAGAACCCTAGGTTTTGAAACTTGAAAAAGAGAGACCAAATCAGATTTTGAAATTATGGAAGTGGAAGAGAAGTTGCAAGGAAGATATTGATATATATCACAAAGTGTTTCTCTTACTTACCTTGAGTTTCTCTTCAATTTTTCTCTTCTTCCTCCTTGAACAATGGCGTCTTCTCTCCCTCTAATTTCTTCTGGTTCTGATCGTGCAAAACAGATGGGAAATGGAGGGAATTTGATGATTTATTAATTCACCCATTTATGGAATCAAAGGTGGAGATTTGATCTTGCAACTTTAATGAAATCTAATGGCTATTATGGAGCCACCTTTATGCCACTTGTCATGCTCTTATTCTCCCTCCTAAAGTGACTTTTACATCTGTAATTGGGGGTAAAAATCTGGTTCTCATTTGGTTACTCTAACCAAATTGGATCCCTTTCGGTTACTTTTACCGATTACACTTTTTACCGGTAAACTTAACTTTATTCTGGTAAATATTTTTCTACTTTTCTGGAGATATTTTCTTCCTCATTTAATCTCCATAATTTCATCTTGAATATAAAAAAATTATTATCCCCAAAATACCCTTTACTTTTCTCAAAATTTACAGGATTAATTTATCCTGTCCAAAATCCCTAAAAACGTACAATCGGAGAGCAAAATTCTTTTTGGGCCATGAAAAATACTATATTTTTTACTGATCCTCTAGCCCTTTTCCTTTTTCCAAAATTCCCTCTAGATATTTCAAAATTAATTTTTGAAATAATTATATTTCGGGAATTTTCGGGTCTTTTTCCCAATTTTCAGGAAAAGCGCCTTAATCTTACACTGGATAATAATTTTATTAAATACTATAAAATTCACTGAACTTTCCATGTTTTTCTCTAAATTTTTGGAGGACTCCTGATACTTTAAATAATTATTTTTTCCCTTTTTTGCCCTTCAAAATTCTATAGACGGAAATCGACTCCGAATATAGAAAATCCGTGATTCACGATTGTACTCCGCGAGTTGAGCTCTATCTATTGGGCATCCAAAATGCCATTGAATATTTTCATAATGACCAAAATACCCTTGCTTGATGCTCACTGCGTCACATGCTTCGGCCAACAAGGATCTTGGCTGAAGCCAGTGGAGGCTTGACACTCTCTGTGTCATATGCTTCAGCCAACAAAATTTTTGGCTGAAGCCAACGAAGTCTGGATGCTTTCTGTGCCACATGCTTAAGCCAACAAAAATTTTGGTTGAAGCCAACGATGTTTAATATCCTCTTACTTCCTCATTTTCCATACTTTTATCTATGTGCCTTAAATCATCTCATAATTACTAATCAACCTTCATTTCAATCTCAGAAAAACACGGATATTACACCGGTTGCACGCCCCTAGTCATGGTTTAACCTTGTAAGGGTCTGCCATTCTTCCTCATGTTGTGTTCTCTCCTTTTGTTGGTGTTTGATGTTTATAAACTTTGAATTAGATTATATTAATTAATCTTGATTTTATTCTTAAGACATGATTTTGGCATTGGGTTGGACGCTTTAATGGTTTATGATTATGGGAGATTCTTCATGTCAATTTTCGCTGCATATAATTGGGATTGAATTTAATTGATTATGGTTAGTTAGGATGCAAAACTTAATTATTTGTTATGGGGTTACCTTCAAATAGTTGTTGGGGCTTGAATAATAATGTATTATTCTGCAAGTTATATTGATTTTTTCTTTTCATTTTTGAGATACTTATCATTCTGGGAGATACTTATGGAGAAGTCCTCCTAACTTGGATGACATTTACAAAGAGGATCAAATACATAATATATATATATATATATATATATATATAATAGATTTACGAAGAAATAATTGAAAAGGAAATCTACCAATGGAGATTAGATTTGATGGAAGGAGCTAGCATCATAAAATTGTTGTATGAGTTTGTATTGTCTAAAAATATAAGTTAAAATTTTTGGGAAAAGATAATTTCTTTTTATTAGTTGGAGTTTGTATTGTCTGAAAATTTAATTGATTTTTTATTTTACTTCAATTAACTACATATTTCTCTCATATCTTTTTCTCATATATTCTCTTTGGTCATTGGTCTCTTCTCACACTCATTTCTCTTTCTCACTCACCCTCTCACAAATAAAAGTATATTTGAACAAAAAATTATATTTCTTACACACACACACACACACACATATATATATATACTGCCTTTAATAAATTTTAACCATTCTTTTAATCCTTGTAATTTAATATATGACAATACTCTCTCTAATCCATAATATAAGTCACTTCTAAAATAATGAATTGGTTCACAATATAAAGTCACTTACAAGATAATTAATGCTAATTTTCCAATTTTACCCTTATAATTAATGAGTTATTGTTTCATGTTTATAAAGAATTAGTTAAAATCATTTATACTGTAGACCAAATGAAGTACTTCAAATATAAATACCTCCATTTGCAGCGTATTCATACATATAAAAATGTTCAAAAATATTAATGAAACACACTATCACTTGAAATTGTGTAATCAACAATTTTCGAACTCCATACAATAGATGCATATTAAAACTTCATGTACTGAAGAAGAAGAAGAAGAAGAAGAAGAAGAAGAAGAAGAAGAAGAAGAAGAAGAAGTGGTGTGATGGTGGGTTGGGGAAGATGAGAGTCTAAAAACGGAGGCAGATGGAAAGGGTAAAAGTATAAACGAAGGAGGGCAATGGGAAAAAGATAATAGAGAGCGAAGAAGAAGTGTTTCTTGGGGTAGGAGAAAGATTGGTCCTTGAATGGGTTTGCTGATCCCATTTTCATAAGCTTCTTGTTCTGTTTTCCATCTTTTCGTGTGTCTTTTTCTGGTATTCCCAGACGGCAATACTGGAAATTAGCGTGTGACTTTTCCCAAGAAGGCTAGATAACGGAGACTAATGGTTGGATTAGACGTTATGTGCTTATGTGTTAAAAAAATCCATATGTCAATTTTTACTGGAGAACTGGATAATTAATACGTCCAGTACTCGATATAAGTTTAGTTTTATATATATATATATATATAGGTCCTATGTTGCTAATAAAACAAAAGACTGGTTAGTAGAGCTCAGCCTCCACTACATGTTCAGACAATATTCCACCTTAGATTCATCGAAACGTCAAATGGAACAATTTTTAAAGTTTGAATATATATATATATCTGATATATATATATATATATATATGTATAAGAGATATTTTTACAGGCCAATGGCAGCCTTATCATCTCATGGTTTGAAAAGTCACAAGTTCGATTTGCTTCTAAACTTGAACAGTTAGTCGTCGTCCGTCAATATACGAAACTTCTTTGTCCACGATCATTTATGCCAACAAAATAAAATTAATTTATGTACTTATTAGTGTGTGAAATCAATTTTTTGTAGTGACCTTTTTCGGAAAAAAATGGTATAATATATAATAAAGAAAGAAAATTATTAAAAATATGTTATAAATGAAAATTAACAAACTTATAAATAACAAAATAGCACATTTGGTCATTTAACTTCACAGAAACATCATTTTTATACCTTAATTTTGTAATATATTTTTTTAGTCCTACAACTCTAATAATGTTAATTTTGTTAACCAAAATTGCTGACATTAAAATTTTGAACGTCAAAAAAGCATTCAATTATGTTAACATATTAAGTTTAATTTTTAGAATAACAGTGATCAGTAGATAACTTATCCTTTGACACTCTATCTGATCCTATTTATCAGCTACATTCTCTTGTATAGGGTTGATCATATATATAATAAACTATTTGGCTTTGTCTAACAATTTAATACACTTTTTTTTTCATTTTTCAACTAATTATATGCATTTATAATTGTTTCTCACTCATTCTCTCTTTTCTCTTTTCCCACATCTTCTCTTACACTGATAATCTACATTATAAAGCATACTTAAAAAATCATACATTTTACACATTTATTACTTTTAACTAATTTTAATCAACAATTTATTTGGGTGATTTACGTAATTATTGTATATAAAAATAAAAAAACCAGAGGAAGTAGTTTATAAAATTAAGAAACCAAACCCAAACCTTTTGTACAAAGTGAAATAACTAAAAAGTATTTTCTTTGCCTATATAATAACAACGTAGAAATATGTTATATCGTTGATCAAAACTCTCAACTCAGAGGACATATTACCGCATAGGGAACGAGAAAAAAAAACAGATTTTGTCATAAAATGAAAATCGAAGTTCAAATATGAAATAAATGTTTGAGAACAATATTGATTCTCGAACATTGAAAAACATAGAGACCTAGTGTGAAAAACAACAGCAGTCCACACGGAATAAATATCTTTCGTATTGGGGCCCATACCATTCTCTTAGCTTGAAAGGAACAACAGAAATGCTTGGGAAACCAGAGTTAGTGTAGAATTCAATTTTCTTTCTTTTCTGCGTCATGTTTTGAATCATACTCTCGCCTATAAATGCCTTCTTCTTATTCCCTCCTGGCTACCAAAGATCCCTCCAACTTAGTGTCTCACACAAAAGTATCAAAGCAAGCCTTCTTTGTGCATGTAAAATATATATATATATATGTTGCTCATTCGCCATGTTGCTCATTCGCCATGTCACTCTCTCACCTTCACACCTTAAAGATGCCATTTTCTCTGAAGAAAATCTCAAAAATTCACAGAACCAACCCCAGAGGAACTCAAGTCTCAAACAGTAGTACTGCTTCCATTGTTTCTATGCAGCAAAACATGGCTCCTTCAAGAACCAGATCATCAACACTAAATGTGGGGGATTCTCTTTTATCACTCTATCCTATATCTTTTTTAATTCAGTCTTGTATATATACATACAAAGATATATATATATATATATATGGAATGAGTCTAAAAAAATAATGTGGTTCATTTATACTCATTTTTCAGGACGACATTCATACAAGACATGCAAGAGAATTGAAGAACGTGAAGAGAATCCTCTTTGAGAAGGAAAGAGAGAATTCAGTGGAAGGTTTATATATGATTGATATGATTCAAAGGCTAGGGATTGAACACAGCTTGGAAGAGGAGATTCATGAAACTGTTCGAAATCACTATCTGAAGCTTGGACCACATAACGATAACCTCCAGCTGTCTCAAGTTGCTCTTCAATTTCGGTTGTTAAGACAACAACGTTGTCATGTAGATACAGGTAAACGTTCCTTTCGATCATTGTCCACACATTCACTTCAATTTCACTAATGGGTAAAGTATACGTACGTAACTTCCCTGAACTTTGGACTACGTATAGATAATCTCCACAACCTTTAAAACTTTACAATAAACCCCCCGGATTCTTACATTTATGTAAATAGCTCTCGATATGGCTAATTTTATAGATATTACTCATCTGCCTACAGTTCAAATTGGGGGGGGGGTTATCTGCAAATCAATCCAAGTTTGAGAGGTTTTATATGCTCAAAGACAAAAAGTTTAAAGGGTATGTAATTGATTGTTAGGGGTTAGATACACAACTTGAAAGCTCGTGAAGATTAAGTCTTTGACGGTTGAGACGGTTATTTTTACATTTTTTTTGACCAAAGACGGTTATTTTTACATAAACCAAAGTTAAGGGAGTTTTATATAGTTTAGCATTTGCCCATTAGCGAGCGTATGATTGAGACAACCAAGGAAAATTCTTTCCAAAAGCTGAATACTCTATGGTAGTAAGTTAAGACAATTACAAAACTGGACATGCATGCCCATGCGAGCATATATGAAAAAGTTACATATATGTCAATTATTGGAATCCTGTTCTTGAATCTAAAAATGAGTAGTTATTATTGAGTCTTATATATGCAGGTGTGTTTAAAAACTTCATGGACAAGAAGGGAAGGCTGAGGCAGAAATTTTGGGGAGACATTGAAGGGTCAATTGAACTGTTCGAAGCTTCACAGTTAAGTTTAGAAGGAGAAGATGATCTTGATGAAGCTGGG
>JANTPZ010099983.1:0-21967 GCA_025593235.1 Vachellia pachyceras
ATATATATATATATATAATGTATGTTTGGGAATCCGTTGAGAGAAATGAGCTATTATGGATTCCGAGATAATTTTATGTATTTCGAGATGCTTTTGTCTTGGCTTGCATGTACCGTTAGGAAAAGTTGTTTCCAAAACATGTATAGTATTGATTTGTACGGTGGAAGAGAATAGAATCAAAAGGTCAACCCTTTAGAGGATTTAAAAAGAAGAGCCAAAACAAAAAATGGTGTTGGCATACGCATACTTGAGAAGTAGAGGGAATTAAGAAGACATGGTGAAGGCCACACAATGCAAATACAATTAGTAAACAATAAAGCCTCAAACTCACTGCATCGCCTCTCTCTCTCTCTCTCTCTCTCTCTCTCTCTCACACACACACACACACACACACACACACACATTATGTATAACTAATAAAGGGCACATCCGCTAATTTCTTACTTTTATATTATTCCAATATTCTTCATGGGCTGGCGGTGAAGCAAACATGGCTTTCACAACACGATCGGAAGTCAAGTCACTCCAAATTAAAGGCGGCGATCAACATGCATTTATATATGCATGTAGTGTAGACAAATGGGCGAAGCATGTGTGGGAGTGACGCAAACATAGCTCAAATTGTTACAATTTCACAAATTAAATATCCAGTTGAGGAGGCAGAAGATGAACTCATGGCTTACGTTTGCTTAAGCCCTAAGCATGGCCACTAAAGCTTCGTTGTCCTGCTAGCAAAAACTGTTGGCATATGAATTCTATATGTGCTGGGACAATGTCAGTTACAAAATGGCCTGCCTAGGAGTCGGAACAATTCATCTTTGTAAATTAATGGTTATATTCCAGGAAAAGACAGGAGGGAATTCATGCAATCGCATGAGATAACAGAATGTCAAGAGTTGATTCTTGAATGAGATTTGAGGTTTAAAGAAGAGGATGTGGCTGAGTTAGTGAGATTGTGAAGCACCCATACACGAATGTGTTATGTGAGATGCTTTATTTTCAATATAACTATTTCAGATATTAATTAGGAGACTAAATAAAATATCCAGAGTGTAACTTATAATCTTTTTAGGTCTGAACCCAGATAGGTCAACCATAGTCAACTTTTTTTTAAATGGTCATTCTCTTATGGTGAGAATACAACTTAAGCTTGATGGCTGCATCGGAGCGATATATACAAAAGCTATGCTATTTAAGATTTCATGACCGGTTACAGCTACTCCATTTACTGCCTACTTTTAGTCAAAAGAGATATGACATGAAGGTTATATCTTCTGAATCTTGTCTGTTCTGCAGATACTTCCTTGATCATAACTCCATGCATGAAAAGAAAGCAACGATGAGAGGTACATGTGTCTTTTGTTGTCATATATATTGTTATTTTAGAAAGTTGATATACCTTTTACGATTTTATATGTACCATTATGAGCTTGTCTTACATATTAAGCAGCACAAGATTAGGGTAAGCACGAAAGAAAGAGATTTTGAAATACTTGTGCTTTCCCCACACCTCGACATATATAATCTGATTTGTGAACATATTCAACAAAAAAAGACTGGAATTTTTTGCTGGTAGGAAAAAAAAAGAATGGAGTTGTCCATGCCTAGGACAACAAAAACCAGCGAGGTACTGGACTTCACCCAGTAAGCCGAACAGTGACAATTCTTGGCCCAAAATGCCTCACGGATTCCTACCAGTTAGGCATCAAGGAAATCTGCTCGATGTAGTAGACAATAAGGTCCATAAACATAACGTCAAGAAAACTCGTTGACCCTGCAGAATTGATGCTTGATAGCCTCAATGGAGGATCCAAAATAAAGGACTCCTTCAGACTGCAGTGATTTGAGATTCTTTTGTTTTCAATGGCATGGCAGTAATAAAGGCATTTCTTAGGACCCTGTGATTTCCGAGTAAACAATTACATGTCCTGTAAAACCAGAATGGTTGTTGATAGGGGTTGGAATATGGGTCACCTTAATGGATTAGGTCTAGAACACATTTTGAGGTAAAAGCGTTAATGAGCAAACTTGTGAGAACAAAGTTATAATTTTCCTTAAAAGTTTGAATTTGAAATGCAATTAATGTGGGAACAGTTGTGAGCAGTTGCATTGGGCAGTTGCATATCTTTTATTATTAAGGGATCCCACATACAGAAAAGATAGACGGAAGAAAAAATGCTCTCCCCCCTTATGTGAAATCTCTCCTCTCTAAATTGTGCATTTACTGTGAGAAATGTTGATCCAAACTTGTGATCCTTAACACGTGTGGGTATCTATGGAAACATATGCTCAATCAATCTACAAGTACGTCCGAAATCTTTCAAAAGGAAAAATCACAAATGACAACCATCATCATGGTTCACACCGTATATTATACTTTATTACATATTTTGTGGCAAAGGTACCTGAGAGACATTAATTACTTATATATGTTACATGTAAATGTTCTTTGCAGTTGATGAATGCTAATATGCCGTTGGTGGGCGTTACATGTACGTGTTCTTGTATAGATTAGTTTCGTCTCACACTTGATGACACACCTCAGGCTGAAGAAACTATGGCATGAACTCGTATCCTTGGTTGAGAAGAGCGTCTGTCACCCACAGCTTCAGATTCGGGGGGTTGGTCTCTGCCTCACAACCTTACATGACCTAGAACAATAAATGCTTATGTTCTCCTTCAACGTGTATCCTCGTGGCTCTTTGATCTGATAATCCTTGGCTGTAGTCTTCCGATGATGGGGCTAATATATATGGGATGCTTCAAGACCTTCAACTTCACCCTTCAGCTTCTGGGCTTGTGCTTGCAGCTCCTGCACATATGTTGCCGCATCTCCCAGAGTACTTGCCTTATCCATCTGCATATATGCAATTTATCCCATTAAATCTTGCCACCAGTTGTAAATAATCAAACAGTTTCGTCCAAGAAAGTTTAAAGTTCATATGGTTGGCTTGAAACGCGTACCTTAATTATGTTGGGAACCAACGAAAGCAATGCGTACAGGGATTGCTTCACTCGTCCTCTCTCCCTCCTCTCAGAGATCAGAACGATGGACCTATCAGCTTTCGGCCTCCATTTTGAATTATTAACTCCCATTGTAGCGTTCGCTGCAGAAGAATCTTCCCCACCATCATCATCTTCCTAATGATCGGCGGATCTTCCAGCCTTGGCCTGAAAGTATCCATCAATACACGAGAAAGAGCCAAGCGGAGAGTGTGGGATCAGGTCATGCACAGCTAAACAAGTGCTAGAGCAGAGAAATGGGTCTGAAGCGCATGGGCATGGAAGGAATTGGCTCTAACCCTGAACCAAACTGATGAACTGATCAAAGTTTGGGTGGTCCATGAAGTCGTGAAACCCAAACTCATTCATGTCAAGCATCGTTGTGGCCATAGTTTGGATGTCATGAAAGCTCTAATCCTTATGATATGTGCAAGAGTTTCTGCAGGTAACTTGGCCGAAACATACACCGAAATATGTCTTTCCATAGTTACCCTATGCCCGAAGCTGAGAGGAAAGGGGTATGACTTTAATGTAAACGGTTGGGTTCAAAACTGTGGTTTTCATCCATTGTCAAATATAGTTCAAATCTGTGGACAACATTCAGATGGGCCTAGCGGAGAATTGGGTGGCCCAATGATCCAGCGGGTTAGGCCCATTGGGATTACCGTTTTCATGAATTCCAGAGTCGTAAGTAAATTTGCAGTTTCTTTGTTGTTTAGAGCAGTGGGAGAGAAGCAGTTCATGCTTGATGCATTAAATATACAATTATGAAGTGTGAGTGTGTGTGCGACCAAAGCAAAGCGACGTCCGTATCATACATGGTGCACGGTTATGAGTTATCTGCTTCACTGCTCCTTTCCTTAACTGTTAACCGTTTGCCTTCTTTTGATCAATCTATTATTTTCTTTCCATTTTTAAAATTAGCACTATTCTAAATCAGATTATCTCTAATTTTGTAATTAAATTGTGAGCATGCAGAGTATCAATCGTTGTCGTTACTACTTTTGTGTGGGTCAATTTCAAAGAGTGGCTCTATCTTATCCCTAATTACGTGTTGCCCCGTCATCATCCCCTTCCTCTGCAACTCATGGATTTCCCTGCCTCTCTCCCCGTCTTTCCCTCCCCCCTTCATCTATAAATTCACCTTTCTCTCTCCTTATCCATCATCGTCGTCGTCTACCATGGAATCCAACTCTCTCCTTCCTTGCTTCTCTCAATCCTCTGATTTCCCTATTCAGCGTTTCGGGTATGCTTCCTCCTCTCTTTCTTTTATCTACCAACTCTCTCTTCCTCTCTCTTAAATCATTCCCTCATATGTTTCTGTCTCTGTTAGTTGCAAACATTACAGAAGGAGGTGCAAAATCAGAGCACCCTGTTGCAATGAAGTTTTTGACTGTCGCCATTGCCATAATGAAGCTAAGGTATCCTCCTATGTTCTGTTCTCTCTCAGATTCTTCCCATTTCTTTTTCCATATACTTCAATGGGGCTTCCCTTTTTGTTTTTTTATGTCAGCAGAACTCTGAAGACATTAACCCCATCGATCATCACGATGTGCCCCGCCACGACATTCTGAAGGTTCGCATTTTTCTTGACACCCAATTCTTGTCATTTTGGTACACCGTATTTGAGGTTGCTCACTCTGTTCCTGGTCTTCTATGGTTTTTTGTTTGTTCCAGGTCATCTGTTCATCATGTGAAACTGAACAAGATGTGAGTTCTCTAAACTTTTTCTTTGGATCAAACGATGATTAACGCAAATGACACTGCTGTTACTGACCCATTATTTGACTCATATTCTGTCAGGTTCAACAGTATTGCATCAACTGTGGAATGTGCATGGGGAGGTACTTTTGTGCTACTTGCAAATTCTTCGACGATGATGTAAGTTCTCCAACGTCAACGGCTTTGAGTTCCCTGTATCTGTTTCCATGTTTTGGTTTCTCAAAATATATATATATATTAAAAGAGTGCGCCTTCGTCTCTTCCAGATTTCCAAGAAACAGTACCACTGCGATGAATGTGGCATATGCAGGTAACATCTTCATTCACTTTTCGCCCGTTTTTTTCCCTTCCAAAACTGCCATGGCTGAAAGCAATCGTCATATTTTTAAATTTTTACAGAACTGGAGGCAAGGATAATTTTTTCCACTGTAAGAAATGTGGTGAGTTAACCGTCTCTCAATACACGAAGGCTTCTTCTATAACCCCAAACATAAAAATTCCAGCTTCCCATTTCTCCTTTGGCTGACTAAATTTTCCTGTGCTCCTTTTAGGTTGTTGCTACTCCAATGTGATGAAAGAAGGACACCGATGTGTGGAACGAGCAATGCATCAGAATTGCCCTGTTTGTATTGAGGTAAGGCAAACGAGACCTACATTCATTTCTCAAATCTTTTACAGGAAAGTTTTCTCACTGTCACTGAGATAGTTTTCAATTCCCCCCAATTTGTAGTACCTATTTGATACCTTGAGAGACATCACCGTCTTGCCTTGCGGCCATACCATACATTTGGAGTGTCTTAGAGAGATGGAGAAACATTGCAGGTAAACTTGTTCATCATCCATCTCACGGGCAGGTGTTTTGAGATAGGCTGGTTTGGGTCTATACTAGACCCGAGCTAAATATTCGGGCCAATAAATTTAGATTATAGAATGTTAAGGCCCAATATATTTTACCTGGGCCTATCAAGCCCGATCCTTGGAGTTATTTTTGTTAGGCCTTGGCCATCTTATTCCATGAATGAGGGCAACCGCTACCTGCCTGAGGCCCCTGTTTATGTATATATTCCCTTGAGTGTATCTTGAAAGCTGCTTATTCATTTTTTTTTTTTGAGCTTTCAGATATTCATGCCCTGTTTGTTCAAAATCCGTCTGTGACATGTCAATTCTGTGGAAGAAGCTCGACCAAGTGGTATGTGCGTTCTTTCTGGCCATCACAATTAGTTGATATTAGTGACTTATCTGTTCCCTCATAAACTGAATTCCTGGCATTGGAACTCTCTGATAGATCGCTTCGACGCCAATGCCTGAAGCTTACAGAGACAAGATGGTAAGTAACCTTGAAGACAACCTCTGAACGATTTAAGAAATGGCAAATTAAGGTTGTGATTGAGGTTTTTTTTTTTTTGTCATGTGGGTATAAGGTGTGGATACTGTGTAATGATTGTGGAGTGAACTCTCAAGTGCATTTCCACGTTGTGGCTCATAAGTGTCAGAGTTGCAACTCATACAACACGAGACAGATACAGGGAAGCCCTACCGCTACTGCATCAGAATGCAATTCTTCGGTGGCTGAGGCGGTGAGATGAAGAAGAAACAGGGGAAGGCCTTGTGAAAAAATCATCAGCTCCGAGGTTTTCTTAATTCTTGTTTCATTGAATCTATTTTTATGCTTGTTGTAAAACAGAGTAGCAAGCCTGCTTGAAATAGTCGGCAAGTCAGGAAGATTTGTAAATAAAAGTCCTGTTTCTTAATGCAATTTTCTATTCTGTATCTCCTTTTGCTTCGTCAGCTTCCTAAGTGATGGCTGTTGAACAAGCATCACTTTCAACCTAAGTATGTATCAAGTTACACGCTAAGCTAAAAACACAAAAACGTGACTTTTTTATCTATTGGCAAAATTAAATGGCCGAAAAGCCACCGCAGAGCTCAAACTTTTAGTCTTTTTGGCAGCAACGTATAAACATCAAAATACTGATGTGCCATGGTTTCTCCAAAACCAAGCTTACAAAGAGACTACAAAAATTATGATAATTTAGAATCGGAGTTTCTAAATCTCAAAAATACGAAGTATGTAATGTGGTGGCGTGTGATTATTTTGAGAAATTGAGCAAAATGCAGCTTAATAGAATTATACAAGTGTTGCATCTGCTCATGAGTCATTGCATGCGTATAAAAGCGGCAGTTATCGTTTATACTACACTACGAATTAAGATGGGCTGTGTTTAAGCATTTTAGCTAAAACACAGGGCTTCAATTTTTTTTGATGATGACGTATAGTACAGTGTGTGGTGTACTTTTAAATTTATATTCAAATTTAAGGCTCAGTGAAAAGCAACCTCCAATATTTTCTTTTTCAAAGACGTGCATGCGTATGCATTCATTTTGATAGAAGCTTGTTGCATTTTCGTATTTGTTTGAAATGAAAATTGAATAAGCGTCCTTCACCATAAAAGGGGTGTCTAAATCTAAGGTGAAGGGCAAAAGGTCACTGCCTTGCTTGCACAGTACCATGGCAGGGCAGGGCTCCTCCAATCAAAAAACTTAAAAAAATTACAATCAGGTCTCAACAAAAAGATTTAAAGAATAAAAAATCTCAACAATTAACAAAATTACAATCATGTCCAAATAGTAGTTGATCTGATTGTTATTGACATCTGATGGGATTGTTATAACTAGAATCTAATAGTAATTTTGTTAATATTTAAAACATTTTATTCATTAATTTCTCTATTTGAGATTCCATGATAAAATTTTTAAAAAAAACTTTATTGGCCAGACGAAGCATCAAAGTACCAAGGACCTTTCCAGACAAAAAGCGTTCAGAATCCCCTCATCCTGTTGTTCTGCCTCAATCGTCGGAATAAAGTTCTCTCATCTCTGTACATGTTCTTCACTAGTATGAGCTAATGTATTGCTGTTTCTGTTACACCTGATTTCGCTATTTCTCCTAAACCTTGTCTCAATTCAGAACTAAATATTAATTGCTTGAAATAGAGGACTCGGATAGCGGCGTAATTAGCAATTGGCTTGGTCACTCCAATTATCTTCTTCGTCATCATTGCGTATCATTTTATGGGGCCACTCGACCACCAGGAACAGAAAGATGTCAAATTGAAATAGTGTACACACACAGCGACTTCGATTGCAAGGCATAAAAAAATACAGAACCTTTCAGGCGCCAAAAGAATCGTTGCATATAGCTTTTAGCTGCCTTTTGAAGTTTAAACTTTTTGTAATAGCGTCGTTATCCGAGTTATGCTGACACGGCGTTAACTCATGCTTGGCAAGATCAGCACCAATGCCCAGATAGGGGTTTGAATGACCCAACACCTTCTGACATCTTGGAACCTTGGCAATGCGATAAAACTCTACCGAAAAAAGGGTGGTGATAGCCTAATAGGAGAATATTGGAACTGTTCAACGAGGGGGGAAAAGGTGGAAAGGTTACTACAGAATAAGAGATCGCTTAAACCTGCTCAAAGAATTTACAGGAAATGGACCACGAGGACCACACCGGCTTTACACCTTTCCTTTGCAGCGAGGTATCTACAAATACATCGATTTTACGAGACTGTCAAGTGAACCTACCAATATATTTACCATCATGCTGAATTCAAATTAAAGCTGAAATCCAAGCAGTTCGCCCCTCGCCTAACCCGTGAAACGTGAAAGTTAAGAGCTGCTGGACGCTGTGTCGCAGGATGGTTTAGACTGGATTATAACCCGAGCTCCTGAAGCAAGCCTGTTGGGTTAAAGTTAAAATTATCAATCAATACTGATGAAAACCTGGAGAACATACTGACATATGAATAACATGAACAGAATTATGATAGAGTAAACACTTAACTTTCTTCGATTTTGATCACCTCCTCCTCCTTGCATGAATCTTTCTTCTTCCATTGCTTTTTGCCTGTTGAGGGTTCAGTTACCCTCTTGCTGCTACCGTTTGAAGTCACAGGGGATATGCTTTTGCCATCAATTCTATCAGAGGAGTTTCTTGGTCCATCAGAAACAGGGGACCTCATTGATTCACTTCGTGGATGCTTGCTCAATGAAGCCTTGATTGATCGTAGAATACATTTTGAATGTCCTGCGGATGATTCCTCCTTGTCATCTTGTGAATTGAGTTCTCTGCAGGCCCTGCACATTTGTATGCTAGATTTGTTACAGAGGAACATTTATAAGGTCATAAGGATATGATAACTAAATCAGATGACAATCTAAGCCAATTAGGAAAGTCCAGATTTGTCACTGAGGGACCATTTAAGCACATGATAACTACATCAGATAACAGCCCAAACCAATTAGGGAGGTATGAAGAAAGAATTTACTAAGCCAATCACAATAATTACTGGTCCGATGTCTTTTAAGAGAAATCTCCAACTCATTTGTTTCATTAAACAATAAGAGCAGACATTAGAATGAAAAATTTGGCTCCAAATTGAGAAAATTTCTTCAAGTGCAAAAATAATATCTACTTTATTTGAGAGAAGTCGATTTCTGGCTCTGAGGTTTGAAATGCCAACTCTTGGCACAGTGGATATCATCCAATTACAAGTGAAGTATCAGAAAGGCAATCTATAAAAACTGATGACGAAGAAGACCCTCATGTTTTCTTATTCCAGAGATCCTTCGTTCCTCTCTTTTTCTATTGTATATTTTTTTGTTCTCATTTGCATTTTTTCTCTTTGAAAGAACGAGAAAGGGCTATGAGGACATGATGATTTCGAAGTTTCTACGAATTATATCATTCATTAATCATAACTTAAAGAACAGCAGGAAGCAGCTGTTTTTGGCCTCTGGGGGATCCATTTCCATATGACGTACTGCCATGCCATAAAGTACTGTTACCTCTGAAAAGCCATTGACAAAAAAATGAAGAATAGGCCGTAATTATGTATCTTTTTTATATAAATTAGAACAGCTTCAAACAAAGTGATCCGAAGTATGAGATGTTTAACCGTTCAAATTTAAAATTTCAAATCGTAACACTAAATAAAAAAAAATATCATCGAAAAGCACCAACACAATTTTGAAGTAAAGAGCTACAATAAGTCTTCTCACTGAAGCAAAGCTTTCGACTACAAAAAGTATGGAGATCAATACATTGTTTTGCTTTTCCATAAGAATCATTTACGTATGAGAGAGAAGGGGGGGGGGTTAAAGCACAAGCTGCAATTCACCTGGTTTATAAGCCTAGACTACCCTCATCCACTGTTTAACAAGAATCTAGAGTACGACCCAAAAATCAGTACTGCCAACCCAAAAAACTCAATCATTCTATATATCTATCATCCCTCAAGAGCTCAACATCAAATAAGCATGCTAGTGCAATTCCATGGCCCAAGTAACTAAACATGGAATGCAATGCAAGATTGGATTGATTTGCCAGAAGCATTATTTGCAGTAAAGGAAGCAATAACTGTTCCACATGCTAATTTGTAATGTTGCAACAAAATAGTTGAAGGAAAAACCTACCTCTCATCATTGTAGGAAGAAGAGCGTTTCAGAACATGACGTCCATGTGCTTCTTCCTTCGGTATTTTGGTCTCAATTAAGCTCCCACTAAAATATTCTTTGTCCTCCAATCTCAGAGCCATCAGCCTTGGATTCTCTGCTAGGCAATCAAGTTCACCCAACATGATAGAAGTTGAGAACAGTGGAGAAGGGAACTTTGAATGGGAAAACTGAGGCTTATAGGATGGGATAAGACCAAAACTGTGATTTTTCACAGATATTGACCCACAAGAGATCAGTTGCATGAGCAAATTTGAGGCCTTCAGTCTTGTGTTGGTCGGAACCCGAATGTCTTCATGTTCCAGAATCCTAAAGCTGTTCATCTTACTAGCATCAGCTCTGATCAAGGATTCCAAAGTTTCAGTTTTACCAGCAGAAGACAATGGACTAGAAGTTGAGGGAGGAGGAGAAAATGTATCCCTACAGATTTCTGAATTATCTTTCATTTGACATGCTCGGGCTTGACTGGTTTTATAGCATTCAGATTCTAACAACCCATCATCTGTTGATACACCCCTTGTGCATATTTCCAGTTTTTTATGTCTTCCACCACCACCTTCTTCTGTTTGAGTTGATGCATCAGCCAATCCATCAGTCTTGTAGATTTTATACTCTGTCAAGCTAAGAGTGCCATTTTTCCCAGCTCTAGACTCTGGTGAAGCATCAGAGGAACCAGTATGTTGTCCCGGGGAAAGCTCATCATCTTGGGACTGTCTCGTCTCTTTCCCATTCAAGCTAGAGGATGAGGAAGCTTCATCGTGGCTCCTAGAGGAAGCTGGCTCCGGCAACTGCTTCAGGCTTTGTAGTTTGACATTACTAATGGGACTGTAACGATCTGTAAGACAAACCATGTTGTTTAAGGTCTCATGTAATGGTTCACTCAGGACCTAAATAAAGCAGTTATCATATTTACCTGAATTGGATTCCTCAAAGAGCTCTGATCCTTTGAGGACATACTCATTGCCATGAGCTGGCAGAATTAGATCATCTTCGCAGAGATCATGCCACACAAATCCATTCTTGTAGCTTCTGAATTACGTAATCAAGATAAAAATCTATGATGAGAACCATACTAAAACACTTGGGCGTAGAGTAAAACACATAAAGCTCAAGTCTTAACAACCTTGGTAGTCTCATCCCAAGTCCTAAATTAAAACGGACGAAGGATAGAGCTTACACGTTCTCAGTATATGTTTTACTCTAGGTTTCGCATCACCAAAATTGAACCTCAGGAAAAAAGAAATTTAGCGTTTTTCTTACCTCTTACATGACCATGAATACAAGGAAGCCATTCCTCGACCTCTCAAAGCGTTGAGTTTATTAATCACATCTGCAAACAAAAAGTTCCTCAAGACCACATAATAGTACCAAGAACAGACGAGAGTAAATCCATAGAAAACAAGAAGTTGTCGTTATTCATTTCTTAAGTACCTCTCAAGTATAGTCCGTCCGGAGAGGAAAGCGGGACCTCCATGAAATGAGGATGCTCCAGTTGCATGTTCCGACACAGATAGTAAATTACCGGTACTTTCCGATTCTGGTGGTATTTCGGTGACTTCTCCGTCCATACTTTAGCCCTCTCAGGGCTTACTTGACGGTACTTCTTCATTCGCGCGTCCATACCCTCATCCAAAACCGCAGCCAGACCAGTCGTTGAAGATTGGAATCCTGCTCAAAAACTCAAATCCGCTCAAAACCCGCAGCCAGACCAGTCGATCAAATCCCTACTGTTTTCTTTCCTTCTATGTGATTCCTCCTTTGGACCTGAAGAAAGAACCCTATTGTTCACATACTTCAATTAGCAGAGAAACGTCGCTGAGTAGAAAATTTCCACATCGGGCAAAGAAAATCGAAGCTGAGGTAAAGGACTTGCGCTGGTTTGATAGAGATTATGGAGAGAAGAAGCGGTGAAGAGTGCCAAATCAGCAGAAAAGCAAGAAAGAGGGAGAAGAGAGAGAAGCCGTTGCCAGCAGAGGGAGAGGCTGAGAAACGGACACCCGCATTTAAGGCATTGAGATAGAGACAGTGTAGTGTAGTGGGAATAGGTACAGGAAGACGATGAAACAGAGAGACAGACGAAGGAGAGAAGCATGCAAATAAATTTGGCTGATTTTGCTGTGAAGTGCAGAGAGAAGTGTGAGAAGCTCACTCTGTCTAGTCTTGTTCTGCCTTTTGCCCTTTTCCTTTTGCCCGCCTTTTATATCACTTTCTGGTCTTTCTTGTTCTTTCTCAAGCTCCCACCTTTTGCCCATCCTACTTCAAATCTAGCGCGGTTAATCCCCAAAGACTTCAGCTTTTCTTCGTCAAACCAAGTTTACACGTCGCGGGTGAATATTAAATAGTGCCTATCCCTTAATTGAAGAACTAATTAAAGAAGTTTTTACTTATCACTGAACACCCTGTTTTGTCTCTCACTTCTCATTCTGCTTTTGGCTCATTCCCTTTCTTAATTCCTTACTTAAACAACTTATATTTTGATCGATATATTAATCTAAAATTAGTAATAAATTATATTGTTGTCAATAAAAAATAAACTATTTTTAAAATTTTGTATGATGCACAAACCGATGTAATCGAATACATTAACAACTTTTTTACTTTACTAAATAATGATTCAGGCTAACTTCTCCTTTAATGCTATTGATTTTTTTTAACACTTTTTCCCCGGGCTTTGATGGAACCAAGGCACCGAACACTCATAGCGATAATAGAGATTCAATTATGAAAGAGCAATACTTGTGTACCATCCATCCTGCTAACGCATTACACGCACTTTCTATTCTTATGTAATTAATAATTATGCAATGTCAGTTATTGCTTTAGTATTAATTAAAATTGTGTATTTCTAAAAGATGCGATGCAAAAAATCACTGCCAAGTGTGGCCTAATTATATACTCCTTCTCATAATTTAACCATCCTAGGCATACAAAATAAAATTCTATAAATTAACATAATAAAAATTTATATAGATTTTTAAAGATGTCCTCAAAATAATTAATATTATTAGAATTAAGTACTAAGTATAGAAGGGGGAAGTAAAAAATGAACATTAAACACTTGAAATAATACAAAACTAAAAAGATAATACAATGCGGACCGGAGAACTCCATAAGCATCGTTACAGTCCTTGAACAATGATTTGGAATCTGATGCAGTAGGCTTATTTGAATTTATTCCCTCTCATCAGTGAAAACAGAGGATGGGGAGTTTGGTTTGCTGTCTCCGAGGAAGGCCAACTCACACCCGCTTTGTTAATCGTTTTATTCTCTGATTTTTTATCCTAACAACACATATTAATGTTATTAACCATGGACCCAACCTGAATCAACCTCTTCAGATTCATTAAATAATCATCTTCTGTATTCTCCTTTCATATAGAAATTAGAAAGGCAATCACAGCTCTCAAACAGATATCTGCTACAAACATCCACTTCCTAGCAAGCAGAAGTTGAATTATTTTCAATGCCCATCTCCAATGAACTACTTGATCTCAAAAAAAAATCCCCTCCAAAGCATAACCAGCTCATAAAAGTCTTAAGAGATTCCTGTGCTGGATTATCGGGAAATGCCTCACATGCCTGGCTTTTAAATATATTTTGTTCTTTTTTTAAAAAAGAAAAAGGAAGCCTCAGACCTTCAAGTATGATTCACTATTTCGTGGCAAAGGCTTGCATGTGCGCGCGCGCGCGCGCTCGACTTCGTGGTCTATCCTATTTAATTTAGGAATAAAGTTGCTGGTCTTCTCTTGTCGCAGAAAAATTATTGTATATAGCATTCATATACCATTTCACCTCTGATCACGTTCGTATATATTAAAGCCATCCTGAAACATTGAAGTGCATTATTAAGAACAAGTCTCACAAGCTTTTGCACTAGTAACGTAACCAGAAGAGACTCAGACAAACTAGCATAGCTTATACAGAGCAGGCCACGCGCCAGAGATCGAATAACACCAACCCAACTTCCCTTTGATTTCCTTCTTTGCAAGAAATCCATATCAGAACCATATTACATCAGCCGGGATTTGTGCTTCTGCTGCTGCAGAAATTCCTTTTTTTTTTTTTTTTGCTTTGAATTGATAACATGGGAAGAATAATGTAGTGCAGACCAGTTCATAAATGAGAAAAGAACACTGTCTTCCTTTTAATTAAAGGATATGTTGTAGAGACAGATATCTTTCTGTTCACCTTCACTTGCCGTCTCCACTTTATATTTGAAACTCTAAGCAAAAGAAACTTGAAACCAAAGAATTCTGTGAAAGCTATTGTTTGCCTGTTTCTTTGCAGTTTATGGTACCTCTGTGGAGCATTTACTTTAAACTCTGTTTCAGACTATTTTTTTAAGGTTCTGGTGCTGTTGCAATGTTACTCTCCGTTGGCTTTTATAATCAAAACCTCATGATTTTACTTACGACATCTGAAGTAGGGTTTTACTTCTCTTACCTACTCTGTTCAGTGTCTTCTCATCTTTTTCCCCTTCCTTTTCTATGTATTAATGATTACCAAACACTGGACAGACTGGAGTCCATATAGAATGGAGATTGAAAGCGAAAACCACTTTCCAAGACAAAATGTGAGTGATGAGAAAACGAAGGGTATTAAGAGCGACTAGAAACTAGAAACTAAAATAAAACCTCAGAGAACTGCTGAGTTAGACTCTCAAGATTAAGTGAGCCGTGTTATGGGACCCAAACACACAAGCAAAATACAGAATTGGTCAAGCAGAATATCATGATACAATGACTCTGTTTAGTCACCGAACTAGATGAAAAAATACACAACACCTTAATAACTATATCCAATTAAAGATTTAGCCGCACTGCCTAATCGCCATCTTCATTGGATGGATAGTTCACTCCATTTAAGTACTTTCAATTATAAAGCCAGCACATCCAATGAAATTAAAAGCAACCAAAATGGTTCCCCCCCTTCCTTTGTCACCTGGTATGAAGCCATATTGCATTACGTTTGATGTGCAGGCAGTGAGAGTACCATAATAATTCACATGTGCAAGGTGGATGCATTGCATAATTATAAAACCAACCTTGGATTCATTTTAATTATTCATGACATTGACTAGTTTTGTTTTCAAGTACCAGCGTTAATCAGAACACATTGGGAGTCAAAGTTGATAACATGTAATGATAAGTTGTGTATTACATACAATCAAACTGGGTACAGATTTCAACTTGCATCCTTTTTTGTTGTTAGTCAAGTTACCGTCACTGGACTAACTGATGAGGGAAGGGGAATTTTATTACTAGTAATTAATTAGCGGGAATTGAAAGAGTTACTAGTGGAGCTTCAAAGCTTAATTTTTTTTTTAATTTTCGGATGACTCTCACAGCTACCTAACAACTCCAACCATTTTTCCTGTTCGCTATTAAGCGCGCGCACATGGTTAAGTTTAATCTCTTCCCCTTCTTCTACTCAATGCATTCTATGACCTGTCATAAAAGCCGCCAAGGTTATATCAGAAGTGTAACCAGTTGAATGCAATGTCGGGTTCATCTAAAGTCAAAACAGAACAAATTATAAGCATCTCAATTAGCCAATATACTATTATTTAATTGCACGATGCATGTACAGAAAGTGCTATAGTGAAAGACCATGAAGGCCAATTTTTAAGATACAGAGCCAATTATATGCGTTTGAGCTTGTTTTGATATTCAGATTTGATACTGAGAACTCTTCAAACTGTACATAGGACCTATTGGTGATGGTGTCCTGAAAGCACATTTATAATTCTCATATATTTAACTTATGTTGAAAACAATTTTTACCACTCATCCAAACATGTACATCTACACACTGCATTTTACTGTATCTGTTTGTACAGTGGGAACTATTTTTCCAACACTATTTACAATTTACATGGTAAATATGTGAGAAGAATTTTATCTTATGTTAACGTTTTTTTCTAAATATATCATATATCATGTGGTGTGTCAATATCCACAGCAAGTTAACAGAGCTATGTGCAGCTGAGGGTTTATTCATATTTTGCAGATATAAATGATGTCAGAAATATTATTGGCTCTGTTAGCATAAATCCAAGAAGAGGAGGCCATACTTAAACGTTGAGAGCCTGAGGGCTTCAAACTGGTATAGCTAAAGCCTATTTAATGTTGTAACTTGGTTTCTGTTTCAAAAAAAGATGGCTTATGAGGTACAAAGGGAAATTGGGCGGGTATATAACAGTAAAATGCTAAACGAAATGAATTATAATATTAATGCTCGAAGAGAATGGACCTGTTGGCATTATTATCCTTCTCGAAATGGAAGAACCACTGGGTAATGCTTAGCTGGTTGCAGCATTAATGATCCGGGGCTGAATGTCCATACACTCATTCTTCCTTCAGCAACTTGTTCTCAACTAAACGAGAACATCAAATTAAATTGAGTTCATTTAAAAACACGATGGAGAAATGATTTTATATAAATAAATATGTACAAAATATTATCTCATTTTTAAAAAAAAAATACTATTAAACAGATTTTTAGAACTTCGAAAAATGTTTAAACAGGTCCATTATATAAAAATATAACCCTTTTTCTGAGTTTCTCCATCTTGAATTGACATTTTTATTGATGATTTTCCATTTCACATCAAAAACTCATTTCAAAGGGGGTTGCCGTGGCCACACGTAGAACAGAAATCTTTATCCAGACTCGAATGTATTCAGACTGTCATGATTCAGCGAATGGACAAGAAAGATGACACCTTCACTTTTGAGGGTAATTCATCGACCTCTCTCTGGTACAGGCCACACACAGACAAACGTCACCCTATTTTTAATTTGATACACATGAGAGATCGTCGTCGCTGACCAAAGCGATATCCATGGAATAGCTGATTGGATGTGAACATGCCCAATTCATCAGAGCGCCTAAAATGAAGTCAGCTCAGAATTTTTTTTATTTTTCCCGATGCAGGTAAGGTCCACGGACAAGAATACTTCTCTAATGATGATTCTGAAGCAGAAGAACGCAAGTGCATGGGCTATATGGCATTATAGAATTGTTCTGGTGAAAGTCGCTCCTTTTTAGCAGACTTTTGTGTAGGTGAGGGTCATTAATTTCATGGGGTATACTTAATTAAGGATACACTTGCACCTGTATGGTATGCTTGTAAAGCTTGATATACCAGTTTCCGTTAGTCAAGGCAAGTGAGGCAATGGGGGCCACGGAGCAATTAAGTGGGAGACGGACAAGAATCCGAGGAATTAGGACCGAGGAAGAGTACTTAATTAACTACCCTTTCCCGTAGGGCAAAGCTGATAATAATTGATGGGGTTTGACTGAATATACATGCAAGTATCATAACTGATGAAGCAAGACCAAGAAAGGTGTTTCCCTTTTTTGGGCATAAAAGAATGTGGAGATTGAACTCAAGGGGGAAGGAGTAGTCAAGTTGAGAAGAAAAACGAAGGAATTAAGCAGAGTTCTGTGATGTTGTAATATGTAAGGCGTTGAAAGAACAGTGGAACAGAGTAGAGCGGAGGAACAGAGACAGAGTAAAACTGTTGTGGCACAGGCGAAACTGGGATCTCATAGGATAGGGTTGGAGTGTTGGGGAAGACAGCAGAAAGGTTGACGTAAAAGAGACGCAATGTCCTCAAATGCAGAATGAGAAGCAAGACGGAAGTGCCTCCTTGCCTAATTGTTTTGAACAATTAATTGGGGTCAATGTGTTCTTCTTCCTCAAGCTTCCGCATTTTCTGGAACACCCTCACCTCTTTTCTATAATATCATCAGCACGACTAAGACTCAAATTTATTACTTCAATATTAACCTTTACATTCGTTATTTGATGTAAGATTGGAGTGGATGTTAAAATAGGTCAATATTCAAGTTGACCCAAGAACTTGGATGGTCTTCTTTTCTTCTTCTTTTTCAGTTAATTAAAACAAAACATTCACATGCGTTACGTTAGAGGCAACTTATTCAGACTCCACTCGTTCTTGCTTGAACCGAACCCAAATATACGTCATTTTATGGGCTAATACAAACGTTTGCTCCCTGATTAGAGCTAGACATCAAATCAAACAAGCAGTCATATTTTTTCAAGCACATTACATGCTCAACTCCTTCTACTAAAATTATGTTCATATGTAACATATGAAGAAGAAATCTAATTGCAATTTGATTAAAAGATTTCAGTATATGAAATTTAAGAAAAATTGCAGAGTTTGTCATAGTTGTGATGTTTCACACATTTTTTTTATTAAAACACATGTATCTTTCTATCGGTGATAGTGAATACTAAATGTAGATATATATTCTATCAAGTTTCAAACATTAATTTATTATATTGTAAAGATGAACCTTTATGTTAGACTCAACTCCCATATGAGATATTTGGCATGTTTTTTTTTGGTACATAGATATTTGGCATGTTGATGACAGAGTAAAAATGGCACATTACAGAGAGAAACAGGGGATAGGCATGAATTGAAATTTCAGGGTTGGGCCGATGGTGACAATGGACTGGGCTCAAAGGGTAAAAAGACTCTGAAAGCGATGTCACATGGTGGGGGCATGGGGCTCCAGGGTTCAAAGCCACCAATTGACCAGAGTTTCCAAATCTTTTGTCTTGTGGGATACGGGTCGCGCCATTAGCGGACTCGTCTTCTGTTCCGAACATGGCTATCCCCTGTTCTCTCTCTGACTTCCTTCCCTACCGTCTCTTACATGGAGGCTTCTTCTTTCCAAATGTCCCTTTTCCACTTCACACTGTTTTTATTACTACTTCATTTCCCACTTCCCTTTCACCCATTCTCTTCTTCCATCTTCTCATTTGGAAATTTTTTCTTCCAATTGCCATCTACAGTAATAAAAAAGTTCTGGTATTACAACTTAGGATATTTGTTGTCCACCTTTGGTTGCCTCTGGTTAAATTGCGCTCTCTAACCACAAGAACAAAAAGGAGATGTTTGGTAACGGCATGTTTTTTAGTTGATAATTGTACTGAAGTGACAAGTGATGAATGTGAGGGACGAATAACATAGCCCATGTGCTGCAGGACACATCAAGTTGCTTCGAGGCAATAAATTATTAATCTTCTTTTCTACATGTTATCCCTTTGTTCATAATCATATCATCATCCTCCATCTGTTTCTATACTTCTTCTTTGCCAAGTGGGGGCAGAAACAAGAAAGAAGCTTTGATACACAGAATAGCAAAAGATGAAACATTAAAAGTTATATGTATTCCCTGAGAACAGGGTTTAATATATAATCATACATCACACCAGTAATGAATCCATGCTCCGATTTGTGGGTCCAGCCGACCCGACATGCAGAGCTCAACCACCTTTCGGGCTTCCCCTCTAGTTGTTGGGCACACACCCGATGACTCCACAACCACTCCCATCTCCTCTTTAATTGTTTGATGTGATCTTAATTAGATCAATCTCTCTCTCACTTTCTTACAAGCGCGCGCGCACACACATCAACTTACTCACTTCAATGTCCTAGTTACATTCCACTTTCATAGATAAATCAAACCTCAAAGTTTCAAACTCGCCCTTTCACCTCAAGAGCCAAAAGTTGAAGGTGAAAGAAGAGAAAATGCCAAGGATCAATTCTTCATTCTCCAAACTTGCCAAAATATTGCTAGAAAGCCTAAATCAAAGCACTCGGTTAACTTCTTTTGTAGAACAATCCACTATACACGTGCTAGATCAGTCGCTCTAACCCTTTAATCCTATCAACTTGTAAATATATATATATGTATCTATATATGTGAATTTTAAAAAAAAAAACTATCTGGGAAAATCTGACTTAGTGGCAGTCAGTGTAGTACAACCCTTTGGAACTTGGCGTCCGTAGGAGAGTCAGAGCCGTCATACAATACTCTTTTTCTGCTGATTCTTTCACAGTTGGTGTCACTAATGAAGGAACCTTCTTGGAGGAGATGCGGCGGCGCCGGTGCCGGGGGCGGCGGAGGTGGTGATGGGATGGTCACCGGAGGAATCTCTGAGGTCTCTAGTGGTGGGGGTGGGTGTCTCCACTGAGGAAGTGGTCCTGCCAGGAGCAGAGTCTGGAGCAGAGGCCCAGCTTTCATCACCGCCTGCAGAAGCTTGCCTTTTTCCGGTAATGGCTTGTCCGGCGTGAGCTCAATCGTGGACTGCGTCACAGACGGCGGCGGTGGCGGAGGGGGTACTTGGGGTTGAGGCACATGGTCAATGACCGGAGAAGAGACAATGCTTTCTTCACAGTCAGATGACGAGAAGCCATTGTTGGAGTCGATTCCTCTTCTGGGTTCATCTTCAATGCTGGAAATTCCGGACAGAGGAGCTGTTTGGTGTTGGAAGACGAACTTCTCCAGGAGAAGTCTCTGGCATTTCTCTTGTGCTTCGTCTCTCTCTCTGACGGCTTTGTCGAGCAGATCCTTCAGATTGAGTAGTTGATAGTCCCTCTTTTTGAGCTCCTCCTGCACTGCAGCCCTGGTTTGTTCAAGCTCCAGAGTGGTGTATAAAACCGACTGTCTTAACTCCTCCATCGACTGTAAAATCAAAGATTCAACAATACGACGAAGAATTAGTCCTAAAATTCCAGATATAACAGACAACATTACACACACCTACGAAACTTAACGACAAAGGATGAAGTTAAAGAGAAAGCCTGTACATTTCCCTGGCAGAAGTAGGCCCAACTGAGAAGAGGGCTTCGCTGAGTATCCATGGTGTTTCCAGGAGAGCAGAGAAGCAGAGATATTTTTCCTTTTTTTTAATATGAGAGAGGGAGGGAGGGAGGGAGGAAAAGAAAAGGAGAGAGATAGGTGGGAATGAAAGGAGGTTGAAGCTCTTTTATAAGAACTAGTCCAAGATGGTGTTGAAGAGAATGGATTGGTTTCTCACTGTGGGGTTTAGAGAGAAAGCGGAAAAAGCCTCATGCGCTCGCTGTGTGTTGAAGAGCCAGATGTGGTATTTTTTGGAACAGGTCTGTGGCCTTATATACGTGTGTCAGCATGTGTATGTGTCTATCTATCTTAAGATTCGCGGAAAAAAAGTATCTATCTTAAGATTGGCGAGCGAGGAGCGTTGAAGGCGGGAGTGAGAAGAAGGCAGGGCAGAGCAAGTGGTTACACGGTAAAGAAATATGTTTAGATAAATCAAAATAAATACGTTAATAATATTATCTCGTTTTACATAAAAAATACTGTAAAGTATACTTTTGAATACTCTAAAGTTAAACCAAACAGGTTCAAAATTAGTCTGGTCTTGGGTGTCAAAAAAACTTCTCGCGAGACCCCTTCCTAAACACACAAATGGATGATATTCATTTCCATGAGGACGACGTGCGTTTGGGTGTTGGGATGTACTTGCGCGTTTCGGATTCGAATGAATAAAAACGAAACGTGGTTTTCGTCCAGCTCATTATTCCGGATAAGCCAAACAAACCATACGCATGGGCTGGCATGTGCTCTCAAGCTTGACGGGTGTTTTAAAATTACTCAGAAATAGAATAAAATAGAAATGGTCGTTTCAATATGTCTCGCTGAGCATGCCGATGTGAGTTGTCTGAAAGGGTCAAGGGTAGATTGGTCAGAAAAAGGAGCTGGTGGCCAAACTTTTCTCCTTCACCAATTGCCCTCTTGCAAAGGTCATTCAGCCCTTCTTATTTGTAGCACTTTGTTTTCCAAACAAAAAATATGATACCAGTTTGGGTGTATATTTGGAAACTCTATTGAGAGGAGTGAGTTCTGTTGGCAAAAATGA
>JANTPZ010099993.1:0-10394 GCA_025593235.1 Vachellia pachyceras
TTGAACGCGGACCTGGTTTTTCAAAGCATACATAATTATAACCGATGACAAATTCTATTTTAAGCGCTAGACAATAGTAATAATTGTCAAATCATTTTCAGTACTAGAAACACCTTTTTTAATTTTTTGGGACTACATGCCTGTTGCGTCTACATGTCTGAGTTAAAAACATTGTAATTCTATCAAATATTGAAATGCATGTAACAATCCAACAAGCCTTAATTTAGGAAAATTTCAAAAAAAAAAAAAAATGATCTGACAAAAACCAATAAAGCAGCCATTCTGTATTCCTTTTAGATTTGTTTTTTAGATAATGTCTGTTATTCCTGTATAATGATTACTTAACGTTAACAGTTAATATATCTTTTTTACCTTTTAGAAGTAGAGTCATTTTTTTTATCACCAAAGATTGGTTTTTTAATTATTTTCCCTTCAATTCTTTTTCATTGTGTTCTAGACAAGTCAGAGAAAGGGAAACATGTCAAGTACAAATCACACAAATAAGAAGAACATATCCCAGTTACCTCTTCTCGCAGAAGGCCAGGAACTAACGCATAGACCTCAAAACAATCTTTCTGCACGCAAAAATAGCATTATGATGAATTAATTACATACACAGATTATCTTCAATTTCAACACATGATAAACGAACTTACAGTTTTTTGGACATTTATCTTTACCCAATCAGCAGGAGGTCCAATGTCAACAACTGCCGAGTCCAATCTAACCAGCCACAGACATCAACAGGGCAAACAAGTTAGTAAAAGAGTGATAATGCCAATTGCCAGGTATAACATCCAATAGTGTTGTGTCACATTTCATTAACTATTAACTCTACACAAGCAATCAAACAAACGAGAAAGCAAGCATGGCACACAAAAGAAAAGAGAAACTGATGGAGACTTGGTAGCATGGGATATCAAGTCCCACACAATGTGGTATTTATTGATTCTCCCACCTCAATAGCTAACTTTTGGGGTAGGGTTCTCCATCCCATTTAGATACCCATCAAAAACAGAGAAAGTCATCTTAACTGTGGCTTTGATGGTTTACTGCGTGCTGCTTTGACTGCATTATCCATGTAAGATGGTTTCTTACGTTTTAGTAAATCTGATCCAATCAGAGGAAGTCATCCAATAGTTAGAACCATTTAACACATATAAGACTGTCAAACCAACAGCTAGGATGAAAGGATTATACTGATGCTTTTAAGCTGCTTTTCACGCTTCTGCATGGGCATAGACGTCCTATCCTAAAGAAAACAAATGCATTATACGGTTATATTGCCATGAAATATCTAGCAAACAAAGCATCTAGGAGAACTTGTATCAGAATCTCAAATGCAAACCAGACCTTAATAATTGGGTCACTAACTTCACCATTACCAAGAAGACGTTGTGAGTGCCAACCTTGCATAGCCCGTGCTGCAGCATCCCTCCGTGCTCTACCTGATGCTGAAGCCTAGTTGCACTCATCAGGCAAAACAGATTGTAAGATGCAAATGTGGATGGTGACATGTTCATTTCCCAAACTTAAGCAACTAAAAGTGGGACATCAGGCGACCTTATGACAACAGAAACAACTAACGATTTTCAATTAAAATTCCAAGCTTCTAGCAACTTTTACATGATAGATGACTTCAAGTCAATGATATTAGATCTACTTTTAACCAATGCCTATGCCTTGTAAAGATAAAGCATATCCGAAGTCTGAGTGATTCAAACTGATAGTTAAAACAGTAAAATTGTATATCTCCCAATAAAACAAAAGAAGAAGAACATTTGCTAATTCCACTGTTACAAACTGTAGTATACTAAATAATATATCTCATGGGACGCAAAGTGTGGCTTCATAACCACTCTCATTTTATTTCTGCTACTTCAATGGAATGGTATGCTCAAAAGTTTAGTATATTTGTTTTAAGATGCAAACAGACTTTCAGCAAAGGTAACAATTTTATGCGTCACACAAAGTAGCTTTGAAAACCATGCAAACATAAAAAGATGGATGGAAAAGCTGCGTCTAAACATGCTTTTCAAGTCAACAAAGAAAAAAATCCACCCACAGTTTGGGACCTCAGAACATCGATCATGCTAAGAGAACAGGGACAGTAGTTCACATAATACCTGATTTTCAATATTTATAGGCTCTGAATGAGAAGCAATAGGAACAGTAAGCTCACCACCTTTTGTTTTATGCCTTTCATAATCAAGAAGAGCCTGGAGTAACATACAATAAGCAGCACAAATAAGGCCACAAGTGAATAGTAAAAAGAATCAAAAGGACATGAGGCCGCAGCAGAGCATTCAATTCCAAAGGGAAAATAACTGATGCAATCATCAGATATTTTGAAAATGAGTAAATTGTTGGCTGAATTAGTATATAAGCCTCATCAGATATTTTGAAAATGAGCAAAATTGTTGGCTGAATTAGTCTATAAGCCACATTGAACGCCATGTCAAATATGGGCAAAAAAAAAACAAATTGAAACCAAGTTAACAAATGTAATATACGAGAAAGCTAATTACAGTTCGTTGATCTAAAATCACCTTTTCATAAAATCCTCGAAATGTCCATGACACAGTTGTACACGTCCTACAGAAGTTAAAGAAAAAAGAAACATATCACCAGACCATAAAATAATAATAATAATAATAATAATAATAATAAAATGTTCAATTTAAATACCTCGACGCCATCTCCCCCAACCTCCAATAAAACAAAAGCAAATAAAAAGCAGAAGCCAAGAAACAAGTACTTGGATGGAGAAAGGAGGAAACCTTGTATTAGTTTAGAAACAGATAAGCTAGGATAACTCAGTAGAAGCATCGATCACAATTAGTTAGATCATTGTTATGAATAAATGGCATCTCCTTGCTGCTAATGAGTTAATTATTAGGAAGGGAAATCAATTATGTTGGAGGAAATGGTTAGAGTAGCCTATTAATAGTCCTCTAGGTACACTTGCAAATGCCATTCATGAATAAACTTTTCTTTACCGATTTCCTTAAATCAATATGGAATCAGAGCCACACTGACTCAATGGAACCGTTGATGCAATCATAGGAGAGGCATGGAGATCTCAAGCATCAATTAGAGATTCAACTGCAATAGTTGAGAACACTCAAACTTAATTGCAATAGAATACTCACAATATTGGAGAATTGCGGTGATTTGTATCTTGAATTGAAGCATTTATAGTTGATATGGTTGTAAAGATGACAATGCTACCTATGAACAACCATTGGGATCCAGTATCCATATGGCGGGATAGGTGTTGATAGGGGGTTAGGATCCAATATCCATATAGACTGGGTAAGTTGGTTGCAAAGATAGGGGGATAGGTGTTGATAGTTCTTTGAGGTGGATGAGATGTTGGTGAAGCATGATACTAAGATCCAATATCCATATAGAGAAATGAAAATTAAGGCAGCACTTGAAAATTATGAAGAAAAATAGTAAGGTGACGGCTAGGTGAGATTAGCACAAAGAGATTGAGGCAAAGGTCATTGATGTGTGATTAATCCAACTGTGGCAACCAAGAACTTAAGACAGGTTTTGGTTTTGTTGAAAAGTATGAAGAACAAGTTGAGGAATTAATGATGAAGGTTGACGTACCAAATGAGGTTATGATAAGCTAATACATCATAGGCTTAAGACATTCATATGGTGACAAGTGTTTTTAAACCTTAAATATTAGCCAATAGGATATACATTACACAGTTCTTATGAAAGATTCTTCAATTTGGGTTGTGCATAAGAATAATCTTGTAGATTTACAGAGATTTGAGTGTGATAGGGGCTCTTTTAAAGGTGCAAGGTGCAGGGAAAAGGAGTTAGATGGTTTCTATCTCTATTGATATCTCCAATATGAAGATAATTAATTTGGTCATTGTGGTCAAATTCTATTATGGATCTCTGACCACATGCTCCATAGGGCCCTCTTATCTCTTCCTTCTCTGAGCTCGGGTAATGGAAGAAGAAACCGAGAAGAAAGTATCAGCAACAACCGGTTCTATTAAGATACAGCTCATGATATTCATATCGATTTATTTATACTCCAGCCCTATGTATGCAAAGACATGAATGAATATATGCTAGTTCTCATTGCTGGAGATTCTCCCTGGGCTAATACACTCTACCCTTACAAGATTCTTGTTTTGAGAGAGAGTAGGAGAGATTGTTACCTTACAATATTTCCCTTTTTCGGCTTACCATTCACATCAGGAGTCCACCAATTTTGGTATTGCACAATGGTGACCACTCATTCCTCTACTAGTGAGAACCCTGTAACCGCAGAACTGTTGGCAACCATTGCAGCAAAGCTCAAAACTTTGGATGAATTAAGGGACAAGGTCACTGCATTGGAGGTTCAATCGCGTGACAACAAGGGTAAGAAGGTCAGGCACTGGGCTGACGACACAGAGGACAATCTTGACTTCCACAAGTCGCATCCTCCTTATGCAAAAATTGAATTCCCAAGTTCAACGATGGCGACCCACGTGGGTGGGTGCTCAAGGCTAAAAAGTTTTTCAGGTATTATGGGGTGCTAGAGGACGACAAGGTAGAGGTTGATGCAAGGTATTTGGAGGGAGACACATTAGACCTATTCGCATGGATAAACGCCGAGCGCACACTCCTGTACTGGGAGGAGCTGGTGAAAGCACTCAACGAACATTTCAGGCCGCCGTAATATTTGAACCCTGATGAACGCCTCTGCAGCATTCGTTAGACCTAAGGAGTTCAAGAATATTGTCAGGAATGGGCACGAAGAGTGGTTCGTGTAACCAACTGGCACGATGACATCCTCGTATACAGCAAGACTGCACAACATGATTTCCACCTCCGTACTATTATACATGCCCTTGAACAGAACTTTTATTCAGCCAATTTGAAGAAATATGCTTTCAGTCAAACTCGAATATCATTTTGGGGCATCGAATCTCTGCTCAACGCGTGGAGACACACTATGAGAAAATTAGTGCAATATGGAATGGCCCGTCCCGACCAATGTGACTGAGCTTCGAGGATTCTTGGGTCTCACAAGAATTTTCGCCGTTTTGTGAAAAACTACGATATCATCGCTCGCCCCTTAACAGATCTCACTAAAAAGAATGCTTTTCTCTAATCGCCAAGCATTTGAGAAGCTTAAAATTGCTTTAATCTCCACTCCAGTATTAAGACTCCCCGGTCTACTACACTCTACCCTTTCAAGATTCTTGTTTTGAGAGAGAGTAGGAGAGATTGTTACCTTACAGTATTTCCCTTTTTCGGCTTACCGTTTACATCAGGAGTCCATCAATTTTGGTATCAAATCACACCTACCGAAGGCCATAGGGGTTTTCTCAAAACTTTGAAGAGGCTTTCCGGTACAACTTATTGGCCCAACATGAAAGCCAATGTTAAGTCTTTCATTTAGCAATGTTTCAACTATCAGAAAAACAAATACGAGACTCTATCCCCGACGGGTTTATTGCAGCCACTCTTGATACCTCAACAAATCTAGGAAGATATCTCTCTTGATTTTATTATGGATAGGGGTGGAAACAGGCCAGACGGCCTGTCAGGGGCCTGTACATGCCAGGCTTTTACAGGCCTAGGCCGCCTAAAAGGCTTGTTTCCAAAACAGGACAGGCGGCCTGCTTTTTTTTTAAAAAAATATATATATATATATATATGCATGCTTCCTGGTCAGTGATTGTTTTTTCAGCCCAAGTAGCTTCTTTTTAGTCCAAGCCTTTTTTTTTCCTGCTTGCTTTTGGGATTATGCTATATTTTTCAGTTTGAGCTGAAACAATGAAGCTTTTCAAGTTGGAATCTAAGATTTATTTTTTGGTTTTGCGTCATCTTTTATCTGATTGTACTCGAATGAAATCTGATATAATGTTGTCTGATATTATACAAAGGGGAAATTAATCTCCCAATCTCATAATTCCTGTCTGCAAGTCTTAGCAAGGTGGTCTAAATTATATTTTAATTATATGACATGATTTAATTTGTTTTGATTGTGGAAACTGTTCCACCATGAGAATCAAAACTATGAAGTTCTAAATTTAAGAAAAGTCTTGCTGTTTCATGCTGCTAAAGCATTAGGTTTTTGGAGATGAAAGAAAGGAAAATTAAATGTTCAAACTCTAAGGAAATAAATGGTGGAAAATGTGTGTGACATTGGCAAAAAAAAAAAAAAAGTTTAACAAGCCTAGGCTAAAAATTGGCCTATATACAGGCCACAAGCCATGCCAAGTTCCCCCCAAACAGGCCTTCCACCCCTAATTATGGACCTTCCTAAATCTGGAAATTTTGATACCATGTTAGTTGTTGTAGACCGCTTGAGCAAATATTTCCATTTCATCCCCGTGTCATCCCTATACCGCAAAGTCTATGGTTGCCCCTTTTTGTGAGGAAATTGTCCATCTACATGGGGTTCCCAGGTCCATTATTTCTGATTGCAATCCTCTTTTCCTTAGTGCTTTTTGGCAAGAATTATTCAGATTGAGCCAGACACGACTATGGATGAGCACGACGTACAACCCTCAAACCAATAGCCAAATAGAAGTGGTAAACCGTTGTCTTGAAGCTTATCTAAGGTGTTTTGCACATGAACCACCTTGCACTTGGAGTAAATACTTGTGTTGGGCGAAGTACTCATTCAACACTAGCTTTCACTCCACCACAAATCTCACTCCCTTCAAGGTGGTGTACAAATGAGATTCGCTTCCTCTCCATCCGTTCGTGCACGGGGAAACTCAAGTTGCTGAACTGGCATCACAGTTGGAAACCAGGAATGAAATGCTTAAGTTGCTACACGCCAACCTTCAAAAAGCGCAAGATCGAATGAAGGCTCATGTGGACCAGCACCGTCGTGAACTCACATTTAATGTGGGCGACTCTGTTTTCTTGCACATTCAACCCTTCCGCTAGCATTCTCTTTCTCAGAAGAAGTATGCCAAGCTCTCCCCATGCCCCTATAAGATCATTTGATGAAATAGACAAGTTCCTTATGAGTTGGAACTCCCTTCAACACAAATTCATCCAGTTTTTCATGTCTCACGACTTCGCCCAACTGATGGACAACTTCTTGCTGTACCCCTTGTGGATTTACCTATTTCAGCTGACTTTGAGTTGGTACTTCAACCAAAGAGTGTGTTGAATCATCAATGGCAAGGTTGCCAGTTGCAACTTCTGATTAAATGGGCAACTCATCCCATGGAGGAGGCTACCTGGGACGATTATGAATTCATAGCTGAAAAATTTCCTATATTTCATCTTAAGGACAAGACGGCTTTCAAGGGAGGGAGTAATGATAGAGTCCTCACGTAACAGAGATGCAAGAAGAATGGAGCGGTTATGGACTGGGTCTATGTCAATTGTTAACTTGTTTCAGTTTATTAATTGGTTGTTAGATCCGTATTTAGTGTAGTCATGCATCTGTCCACTAGCCATTTAGTTATACACGTCCGCCAAATTAGGGGAGTCAGTTAGTAGTTGGTTTCCATTTCTTTGTCTATTTATACTCCAGCCCTATGTATGCAAAGACACGAATGAATATATGCTAGTTCTCATTACTGGAGATTCTCCCAGGGTACTACACTCTACCCTTACTATATTCTTGTTTTGAGAGAGAGTAGGAGAGATTGTTACCTTATAGTATTTCCCTTTTTCATATTATCGTTCACATCAGGAGTCCATCAAAGATGATGGGGTTTGTGGATGTTGTAGAGGGAGGAGAACAAGAACAGTTGAGAGGAATTGTGAACAACGTTGAAGGAAGATAACTTGCACCAATTATTAAGATTCAAGGTCAAATTAAGAACTGAACAGTTTTGATTTAAATAAACACTTTTATGAAAAAGTTTTGATTTAAATCAACACAAGTACTAGCAAAAAGTTTTTATTTAAAATTGCAATGTTGGCATTTTCCACTAGTGAGAATAATATTGTCAGGGTCAAAGAATTGAAAAAAAAACTTTATACGATTAAAGGACAAAATCAAAACCTTACGTTAAGTCAGGGGACCAAATGAACAGTTTTGCTTAAATATAAGCAAACATCAGGTCAAACTAACAAGTCCTAAAAGTCAGTCCACGGTCTGGTCTAATTCAACCAACTAACCCAGCCTAATCAGTCTGGACGAGCATTTGCATGTTTTTGCTTTGAAGTTTGAACCAAGTCGGGTTTGACTAGATCTGGTTTTAGACTTTTCTGCACACCGCTACTTCTACTACCATCCTTTTGGACAAGGATGCTTTCTTTTTTTCCTCTTTTCCCCTTTTTGGTGGGGGTACATTGGAGGAAAGGGTTCCAGTTACACTTGTAAAAGCTATTCATTAAAAAAAAAAACTCTTTTTCTCTTAATTCCTTCTATCAGATATTGACACTTAAATTGCTCTCAACGACATTTCCATGAAGATTGCCATTGCAATTTGTCATCCAGCAGCATTTAAGAGACACGAGACGCTAGGCATACAATTTGTCTTCCTAAAACCATTCAGATTTAGTTCCATGCTTAATATTTAGGCAACTTTAGATCGTAAAAATATGTGCTTAGATCAAAGGCCACAAAACTGAGACACTAGGCATGCAATTTGTCTACCTAAAACCATTCAGTTTCAGTTACATGCTTCTAATGTTTAGGCAATTTTAAATGGTAAAAATGTGGGCTTAGATCAAAGGCCACAAATCTGCATGGTAACCAAAGATCAATTAAACAAGTCCAAGATGAGAAAGCATGTGTTGTCTCTTACTTTGGAGGCTTGAAAGACTCTCCAACTTGCCGCCATAACTTACATGAGGTTACCTATCAACAAACATAAGTCAGTCCAACATATGCCATCACACCAAATGTATTGAAGTGTTGTGAAAATGTCTATAATGCAGATTCAATTATGAAAAGGAGCTTCCTGAGTTATCAACTAATTGATTCATCAATAATTGTAACCAAACAATACTATATTTCAAAATTCATTAAGAGGCATTTGGTATGCTAGTCACAGTTTATCAAATTACAACAGAGATCACAAATTTAGACAGCTTATTTTCAAATTGTAAATTGCCAATAATAAATAATATGTAATCGAAGAATTAGTGATGAATAAATAATTAAAAGACAAATAATGATAAAAATGTATGTATTTATAATTTTTTTTTAAAATACCTACATAAATTCAGTTCAACTAAATCCATCCCAAGTAAAATTTATGATGCATTGATATTGGATGTAATATCTTTGATATTCATACGTCATTATTCAAGAGATAATTCAATGTTGTTTGTCACTATAATTATTGGATTAAAATTCATTATGTTGATTTTATCCGCTAAACAGTGTTAATAAAACGATTGCAAATTACAAATTTATAACTACTGAGATATAAAAGGAAGATAATCTAAAGGGAATTTCAATGAAATGTTTGATGTATCATATTTTAAAATATAAAACTGATTCCATCATGCAGTAATTATAAACATTTTCAAGTAGCCATCATCGAAAGCGATTTGTTATGCAATTTATTTCTTTGAACTGCATAACCATGCAACTCATCCTTACGAGGTCAGCATCATTAAATCATATGATTTGCATAATTATAGACCTTGGTTTATGCATATCCTAGGAAGAATTGGAAATCCCATAAACCACTGGCTGAATTGGAAGAATCTGTGCAATTTGACCCACAACAGATGAGTGCACAATCTTATGAGATCACAGAATGGTAGAAAACTCAAACTTTTGCTGAGTCATGCAACTGAGTCCCACAACTAGAAACAAAAACCTCTTTGCTTTCTTCATTTTCTTCAAGCGGAAACATTAAAAGCATAATATCGAGTCTAGGAACCCACAGTTTTCATTCATATCCTGAAAATTTGGGTCTTTTGTATCTAATCTGACAAATTCAAACTAAAGGTCCCACAGATGTAGTTAGTATTGAAGACACTGCACACACACAAAAAGCAATATTTAAACAACTTGAATGTATACAAAGTTGGATCAATTCGAATCAATTTATTGATTTCAGTAGCTTGTTTATTAGGTATATACGTATTTTGCATTATGCTTCTAAGCATTTTTTTGCCCCTCTAAAAATTAGAATTCAGGATTAAGAAATAAGGTAACTCTACAGAGGATCCAATATATATTCTAATACATATGTGCATGCCAAGTGTGCACGCTTTCCAATTGGACGTGATAGAGTTAACGCCACTGAAAGATATTAAACTATGGCATCAAATATCTCTAATCAAGTTGAGAAAAAAGCTACATCAAATTATAAGAGTGAATCAATGGGGGAAAATTAAACCCACACACACACGTATACCTTGTCATAACCACCCAATCTGGTCACTGCTCTCCACAACCTTATTTTCCACCAATTAAGCATTCGGATGGATTAGATAAA